>JAADJF010000378.1:43034-165847 GCA_012932015.1 Fusarium acutatum
AATCACGTGGCCTGTTTGCGGGCCCAATCTCACAGTATTTGCAGTGACCAAGAACTCGCGCCATCATGATCTAGGCTTTCCGTCTGCTGAAAAATATCCAGTTATTATTCTCTCAATTGTAGAAGAAATATTTTATGACGCATGCTTCATGTTGGTTTGAGCCAAAATCATCGTGTTTCGACGACCTACGTCAGCATATAAATACGTCAAGTTGAAATGTTGATATCCAGCTGACAACCTGTCGTTCACGTCGGTCGCATTCTGACAATAAAGTCACTATGAAATTGTGTCCAAGTAATCTCAGATTCATAGCATGTAGTATTCTTCCTGGTTCCAAGCCAATTCGCTCATTACAGGTACAAGAAGTGAAGCATTTTACTTTCTAACAATTCGGGATGGCTGACAAACACAACCAAGACTTCAGCTGCCCCACCCAAAAATGAGGTCAGTGCCTTGAGAATGGAAACCAACTCCTCAACAGCCAATCATTGACATGAACATGGCAAGCTTTCTCGATTAGGCAATTCAAACGATCAAGGCATGACGATGATCGACACTGTCTCATAAGGCAAAGCACAAAACAGCAAACCGTGTTGTCTGCCGCTGTCACTTATCTCAAAATGGACTATCAAGACCCCACCCTGGTTTGATCTGTGGCAAGGCAGCGTCAGACAGGGTCTTACACCTCAGAGAGACGCAGTATAAAGGCTGGCTCGTGAACCTAAGAAGCTTAATGACCTGGTGAGATTCTTGGCATCATTGGCAAACATGTCTTCTGATAGCTTACCTTCGACAAAGGAAAAAGAGCCTGAGAAAGGTCTCTTTCGATACTGGAAACCATCTACAACGAGTCAACCTCCTCCTGATGGCGGACTGACAGCATGGCTTCAAGTCCTTGGCTCTTTTCTTATCAACCTCAACAACTTCGGTTTGGCAAACAGC
Organism: Fusarium acutatum; assembly: GCA_012932015.1. Classification (NCBI taxonomy): domain Eukaryota; kingdom Fungi; phylum Ascomycota; class Sordariomycetes; order Hypocreales; family Nectriaceae; genus Fusarium; species Fusarium acutatum. The sequence continues at coordinate 43,977 of JAADJF010000378.1, forward strand.
TTCGGCGTGTTTCAAACATACTACGAAACGACTCTTCTTCGAACACACTCTTCCTCTGCGATATCATGGATTGGTACCCTTCAAGTCTCCCTGATCCTTATCATCGGTGTCATCTCCGGTCCGCTCTTTGACCAAGGATACTTCTATCCCATCCTCGTCGCCTCGAGTCTCATGCTCACCTTTGCACTTATGATGCTGAGGTTATCGACACAATACTATCAAGTCATGTTGACGTGGGGCGTCCTTGGAGGCATATGTACTGGACTGCTGTACATCCCGAGCGTTGCTATGATCCCTCTTTACTTCACGACGCGTCGCGGTCTGGCTCTTGGCTGTGCGACGGCGGGAGGCTCTTTCGGCGGTATAATTTACCCCATTGTGGTCCGCCGTTTACTGGACTCTGGTGGCTTTGGCTGGGCTTGCAGGGCAATTGGTTTCACCACCCTCTTCACGCTGACAATCGCAGCAATCCTCATCAAGCCCAGCACGCAAGCAGTCAAGAAGCCAACACGACAACTCTTCGACAAGTCGATCATGAAGGATAAAGCCTTCATTTTATTCACGTTAGCATCTTTCTTTATATGGCTGGGCTTCCTCGTGCCATACATTCTGACTCCCTCCTTTGGGCTGCTAGGTCTTGATCATCCTGTCTCTGAGGATCTCTCATATTACATGTTGTCCGTCCTCAACGCCGCACAAGCTCTAGGTCGAATCATACCTGCAGCGATAGTGGATAAGAAGATCTTGGGAGCGGAGTCTATTCTCATGTTTAACGTCGCGGTATCTGGCATCCTTGCCCTGTGCTGGATTGCAGTCCATAACTTGGGCGGCTTCACTGTCTTCCTTATTTTGTATGGCTTCTTCTCTGGTGCAGTCACGACTTTGCTCGCTTTTATCATCCCATACTTATGTCCTTCGCTGGCTGTCATTGGTACTCGAATGGGAATTGTCTATGGGGCGGCAGGGTTTGGAGCATTGATAGGGCCTCCAATTGCGCTGGCAGCTGACGAGGCTCACGGTGGTCAACACAACCGTGCATTTCTGGGTGCGCAGATTTGGAATGGTGTGACCATTCTTTTCGCGTCGTGTCTTTGCGTATATCCCCTTTGGGAAGCTAGGAAGCGACGGCATATGAAGGAGATGGCGAATGCTAAGGCAAAGCAGGAGAGTAACGGCGCTTAGTGCGTAGTATTGACTGAATAAGTTGGCGCTGCTGCCTCAAATTTACGGACTCTTATTAGTCTTACTACCATTAGGCTCTGTCCTTTCCATCGCATTTATAATAACGTTACTTCATTGAGGACTCATGATTGCTGCGCACAGATGAATATGTATTTGACGAGGAACGCAAGCTGCATGCTAAAAGTAGTAAGACACACATCGCTTAAATCAGGCTGCGCATCCTCATTATATTAGTGGTTCATGAGGCAGACATTCATGGACACGACTGTTATTTCTTTCTGTTAGAGCTGAAGAGATAAAACATGAACATTTCATTATAACAAAGCTCGATCGTCACCAGCGCCTGATCCGCAAGCTTCCATTTTGTGGATTCAAGTCTGTTTTCCCAGTCAGCTGCGCAAATGTATTGCGTCACATGGATTAACTAGGGATGTCCAGTCAGCAGTGCTGTCGACAGAATTTGTGAGGAACTGCGAAAAATCAGGCTGTGTACTTCAACACCATGATTGGTTATGGGAGCGTCAAGGCATTCAGCAAGGCATCTGAGCCCCTCATCTCATTTCCGGGCTTGAATTATTTTGAATGAACGAACAACTTTGCCATTTCATTCATCACCTGATTAGATAAGTTGGTGGCCGGCATGGACCCTCTGTCTATCATCGCCAGTATTGCAGGTATCGCAACTGCAGGCACATCGCTCTCAAAAGTGATATACCAGTTCATCTCCTCGACGCGCGGTGCATCTCGTGAGATCGTAGATATTGCACGCAACATTTCTGATCTGTCCTACATACTTTCTGAACTCCGTCGCGTACTCCAAGAGAGCGCCGATCTCTGCAGTCGCAAACTTCTACGCCATATCAAGTCAGCAATGCGCCGGATTTCAGCGATTCATGATGATGTAGATGCACGAATGGATAGCAGCAAAGGATTTCAGATCTTTCGTTGGAGTCTCAAGCGGTCGGAAGTACAGTACAAACTCACCCTAATCGAGAAACATAAAACTGCTATTCACTTGATGCTCGATATTATAATTCTCGCCATGACAACAAGAAAGGAAGCACAGTGAGTAGCCTCTAGGTTTTTGTTATGATACTATGGTAACCAATCTCCCTTCGCAGATCTCCAGCCACCCAGACTACTTCGACCAGGGAGGGCAAGCAGAAAGAACCAGAGTCAGAGGTTCCTCTCCTTCGCCAACAGTCAGAGGATCTCGCCTACGCAGCCTCCCACTGTATGGTTGGCCTCTCAGATAACAGGGACTTTGAGACTAGCCAATCGTCAAGCCAACCAAAAACCGAGTCCGGTAGTGACAATGATGATCCGACAGGGCAGATTCAAATCCATGGCTATGGGTCATCTGACAAGACAGGCCCATGGCCTTTTGAACTTGTGTTCGAGAACTATTCTAAAACGGGTCAAAGTTCAGAGACTCATGACCAGGATATCAGAAAACAATATGAAGTTGCAAATTCTGACACAACGGCCCTTGTGGTACGAACACCAGCAGAATTGCAAATAGCCCTTAACGAACCTGGAACAGGCCAACGTCTTATCGGCACACTTCTAGCGGACTGGACTTGTCTTTCCAAAGATGAGATTACCGGAAACATCATGCGCAAAAATGGAACAGAGAAAGTAAGATCTAGTAATCCTTCTCACGCAAAGCGATGTTCCAGGCATCCGTTTCAAAGACGCCGTTGGTCGAAAATTCACGTTTCCATACCACCTTGTTCAGAAATGGGAGGCATGTTGTATTTTCCTATCTTGACAACGTCTTGATACTGACCGCCGCAGGGCATGGAGGAGATAAATCAGACAAGCGTTCGTGCAAGTTGAAGTGCTTTACCCATTCGTCCTTGCAGGTCAATACTTTCTCATGGGTCCTGACGGTAGCTTAATGCATCCACAAAGGTGGGAAATCACCGTGCAGCCAGAAATGGAAGTTGCAATGGCTGTGCCGATGCCGGGGAAGCCGAAAGCGAATCTTGAAAGAAAAAAGGTCAAGGTCCCTTTTAGAAGGCGAGAGAAGCTTGAATCGAAGAATAAGAAGCCTTCATCTTTTAATCTCTTTTCTAACAAGCCATGGGGAGTACGGGGGCCTGCAGTACAACGTTTAGGTGCCACTGGCTACCTATATTCAAAAGCTTAAGATAGTAGGTTTAATCCCGTGGCCCTTAACCTTACTTCAGGGTCTAATCATTAAAGAATTACCTTAGTTAAAATATTTAATATTACTTAATTAATTATAAATAGAAATAGCTCATAAGGTGATTTGAACTAATAAAATCCTACATATCAACCCCATTCAAAGTGACTCTCAGGAGCATAGTCGATTCGATCTCTTTTGCTCGCGCCAGAAGCTCTTGGGCGTCCCAATTCGCCCAGACGAACTTGCCCTTCAAGAACTCAGCTTCCTCTGACGCAAGCCATGTCATAAAGTGAGCTGGCAACTCCACTGATCTTGTTAGTTCCAGGAGCAATAATGGGAGTAAAATCTGTAAGCAAACCTGTATCGAAACCAACACTGAGATCAGGATTTATCCCGGTCGCAATGATCCCAGGTTGGATGCTGACGACATGGATGTGCGGGTTCTCGAACGCGAAGTAATCAACCATCTTCAAAGCGGCTGCCTTGGCAGAAGCGTAGCTGAACACACCGGGTACTTCAGCCATCGGGGCCCAGTGACCTATGCCAGAGCCGACGTAGATGACCTTAGCACCTGGGGCTGCCAGGGGAAGGAATGCTTGAAGAGAGTTGAAGACGCCAATGACATTGATCTCAAAACCTAGACGGAGCTGAGCTTCATCATACCCGTAGACTGGGCCAGCCTTCGGTAACATGCCAGCGTTGGCGATGAAAATGTCAATTTTGCCAAGTTTATCAGCGATTTTTTTCATCGAGGTGCTTATTGACTCAAACTTGGTGACATCTCCAGTCTCGAACAGGACTTCGGTTGAAGGGTTGGCAACCTGAATAGCCTTTACTGAAGTTTCAAGACATTCAAGCCTTCGACCGACAATGGCGATGGATTTGGCGCCAGCTTGGGCGAAGGCGATGCCAGTAGCTTGACCGATTCCAGTGCCTCCACCAGTGATAACAACGTTCTTGCCAGCAACGGAGAGCTCTGGTCTTGTTGGTGCGATGAATGGATATGGCTCAGAGTGCCATGACTTGGTAAATGATGAGAATCCTGGTAGTGGGAGAGGTGCCATGTTTGATGGAAAAGAATGGAAGAAAATGGAGGATGGCTGATAGGATGGTCTTGAAAATATTCGTTCCTGGGTGCGACAATTATATAGGCGCTGGGACCAAGTAATGGGTGGATACTAATAAATCAGAACCTCTTTTCTATTTCATTCATAAGCATGATGTATTTACTCTTCCGCGGAACATCTTCAACGTTATGTCTGCAATTTGATTTAGCTGGCTGTTCCGCGGAGGATGGGGGCTGGCATCTCGACAAGCATTTCAAAGATATCACATTTTGGATAAATGAGATATGAACCAGGACGAGGTATCACCTCGATCTTAGCATTTTCTGCATGGAAAACCTCGTTCTATCCTCCACTCCGGATATCATTTAGATCGTCAGCTACAGGTGGCTTCAAGCCAATCCACATTCTGTACAGCATTCCGAAATGACATCTCGCGGTAATTCCTCAGAAGCTCATCCCACGAATGACGTAAGCGCTTCAGCTGCGGAAGCGGCGCTTGCAGTATTATATCATCCAGAAAACTAAACGCAGGGTTGATCAACTGATCATCTGTCTCAGACTTCGTATGCCAAGGGTTGAAGAGGTTGTTGGCTGTTAGGCAGACTGCTGCAGAGATGTACGTACACGCGGTCATCCTGGAAACGCAAAGTTAGCAAAGCTACCGAGTAGTGGAAACAGAAGGCTTACCAGATAAAAGCAGGATCTTTACGATCAATAGCTATGAACAGCTCGATATACTGGCGAGACTCATGAACAAGCTTATGCCAACCCACTGGTAACCGTGGAGCTGCAACTACCCCTTGTTCGACTGCCTTTCTTCCAAAGTCTTGAAGACTTGGTATCCACTGCGCTTCCATGGCATGAGCCTTGCAGACGACACTTCTACAAGTGAGATGGCTTGAGTATAAAACACCAAAGGCCCTCTGTAGGTTTGCGTTCCCGCTTTGAGTAATGGCACTGGGAGAAAACTCAAAAGGTATACGGGCAAGCCAATCATCTAGCATCTGGTGTACTCGAGTCACGTTATCAAGACGGACGTAGACGTCTGATGCGGTGGGGGACTTGGATAGCATTGCTTCATAGACTTCGCCTTGGATATGCGCAAGCTGCACACGTGACAAGAAGAAGTTGAAGCTAGATGAATTATCAGCTGTGTATAACATACCAGCACCGTCTGCAGGTGTAGCTGATGGCCAGTCAATACTGATGTCATTTTGACTCTGAATAGGAGGTAGTTTTGTGCGCATCGATATATCTCGATCGAGGATGTAAGCAATCCAGAAGACCCGATCTCGCTCCAAGGCCTCGGAAGCGATTAAATGATCCAAATTTGACCTCGAATGCAGCCTCAGTCCATGAGCAAGACGCAAAGCGATGGGTATCAGAGCCGAAGCTGCTTTCAAGTCTGATGTCGCTTGTAATAACACGACCATTCCGACAATTGTTTGGACGTCTAGAAGACTTGAATCGCCCAACATGATATCATTAAGAACTGATTGAGCCTTGTTCATGAAGTGCAAAGTACTGTAGTTGGTTGGCTTCTCCTCGTCTGGGATATGGCGATAGGCTAGCGAGAGAACCACGTTGATGGCCGCCCAGGTCGAGGTATCTCGCTGATGGGGCTGCTCATACCATACACTGACCCGAGATAGAAGTCTCTGTGGATGAAAGAGGGGAAGGATAGTGTTGAAAGTTGAAAGAAACTTGTTGACTCCTGATAGAACCTTGTTTTGAGGAGGTAACTCAAGACCCGACTCAAGAGAACCCCTTCCAGAGTAGCTGACGTCATATTCCCCCAACTGGGGCTGGTCATTGCGACTGCTACTTTTCTGTGTTAATCGCTCTTAAAGCTCCTTTATTCTTTGCCGCGCTTTATCAAGACTCGTTTCAAGCGATTGAACCTGAGACTGTAAAGCCGCCGCAGTACCATTGGGTTGTTTCCTGATGGCAGCTTTACGGCTTATTGCTTGAAACGTGCAGTCAGATTTGTACAGAACGCAGTGAGAACATCGAGGCTTTTGACCGTCGCACCGAATCCGCTTGCGGTAGCAAACGTCGCAAGCCTGTCAGATGCTGTCAGCATTTTCCCTATCTCGGTCAGGAAGACATGGCGCAAACCTTTCTGCTCATCTGTGTTGGCGGCATGATTAACGTTATAGTTGAGAATGTCGGACGGAAAGATGAGTGATTGAGAGAAGTGATGCTGGCATTGGCTTATCTTGTCTTCCGCGGAAGCAGTGCTGACAAATTGACCTCTTTTCTGATTGGATGAGATGCACTTCGAGGCTAACTTTCGACAGATGACGAATGATAATGTCTATTTCAACTCTATCTATTACAACTCCGTACGGACTTTCTAGTAACTCCCCTGAAAAGCAACACTATCCGAATCAACACAAATACACTAAATACGTTCATCAACTACCAGGTAGATATACAGGAACTGACAAAACGTCAACTCCTCATTGTTACCCATCTCTTGCCCCATCCCTCGACCCAGTTTGTAGTCAAAACTGGAGATATCACCAAGTTTAAATCCATAAGCAGCTCACTTTTTAAATAGTCCACCCATCAAGAGCTTCAGCCTCGGTATAAGAGGCGAGGTTGATGTAGTGAACTTGGCGTGTTCCACCACGACCAAACTGCTCAGCCGTGCTGTTCAGCAAGAAAGCCGAAGTAGAAGAGTTCAAGTTGAGCAGACCAGGAAATTGCTTGTTAAACTTATCGAAGATAGCCTGAGGCGTAAAGTGATCAAGACCCTTGGCCTCAATCTCCTTCTGCCAATACTTCAGATAAGCGCGTGTATGATCAACATCAATTGAGCAGCCAAACTTTTTGTTAGACAGGCTGTGGCCGGGAACGACGACGTTTGGCTTGAGATAGTCAATCAAATCGAGGGTTGACAACCAGGATTCGGTGAGGGCCTTGGTCAAAGAGTCGGCAAGCCAGAGATGCATGTCATGACCGTACACGGAGTCGCCAGCAATCAAGGTCTTGATAGAGGGGATCCAAAAAAGTGTCTCGTCGACAGTATCGCCGGTGAGAGGGTTCAAGAAGTGAATTGGCGTGGCTTCGTCGCCGGGCAGAGTGAAGAATGAGAAGTCGTAAGGCGTAGGAAGGTGAACCTTGTTGACGATGGACTTTTCACCTAGAACGCCCTTCATTAGCTTGACCTAATCAATGTTAGCCATCATCACCATCATAGTAGTATCCTGCATACCTTGTGAGCTGCCTCCTTCTTGATCTCAGCCGCGGCCTTGGAATTGGCATAGTACTTGGCCTCGGGAAATCGCGACAACAGTGCACCGCCACTGAGGTAGTGATCAGGATGGAAATGGGTTGTGAATGCAGCGATAAGTGGCTTGTCTGTTGTGTTGCGGACCCAATCGGCCAGGGCTTCAGCTCCTTCGATTGCCATGGGGAGGTCGATCAGGACAGCGGCTTGAGAGCCAATGATCAAGGAGGAGACCATGTCGAAGGAAGAACCATGGCTGATGAAGGTCTCAACACGAAGGCCGGGGTGACTGATTGCTCTGGCGCTGATGAGTCCAATGGACTGAAGGGCCAGAGAAATGGTTGTAAGACGCATGATTGGGATAGTTGCTGAGAATGTTTGCAAGTTGACTTGTAGATCTTTGCTGAGATTGCTTGATTGATTTCTGTGTGGATGTTGTTTTTAGTTGCTGCATTGCAGTTCTATATATAATAATTGGTGATGTCTGTTAGTTTCTTGGTGATTGGTGAGCTTGGACATGTCGTCAATGCCACTTAGAAGCAGAGTGGGAGGCCATCGTGAGGTAGTGGGTCCATTTCTAATCCTCAACTCCACATCTCCCCACTGCGGCATTCGACTGGAATACCGAGATCAATCTACCGGCTCATGGCGCATCCCAGCGCCGGGTTTCTCAGTCTAATAAATTAACGTGTTCATGGAAAACGCGATTTACGGAAACAAATTGCATCAATCCAAGTGGTGTTTCCAACTATTGACATACAATGGTACACTGAAGCAATTAGAGCGTTTTTGACGACAGCACGGAATCCAATCGCATTACATGCTCTCACTACAGAATTCGCTATCCTGCTTTTCCCGTCTGATTTGGTTCAGTGAGGAGTATTGTAGGATTGCCGGATATGGGTCGCCGCAATGAGAAAAGTCGGAAATACAGAACCCAAAGAGTCCAGGCAAGAATTAAAGGCTCCAATGACGAGCAACGGCAAGGCTTGCCGAAAATGTCTTTGTCGAGAGACTGTTGGAAGTACGAAAATTAAGCTTTGCTGGCGTTGGCGTCTGTCAGGGCGGCCGCCAACGAACAGGACCCTGGACACAGTAAAAGAAATAGTTGACTGGTTTGTCACTGCCGAGCGGGATAGCTTCATCGGATGTCCGACACTTTCAGAATGGGTTTAGTAACCTGATGCTTAGACTTTCTCCGTGCACCATTTCTAATATCTGCATGACAAAAAGTCCCATTCGGCTTCAAAAGATTGTCTTTTTTCGCCTAAACCCTTGCAACAACATCTACCAGTTTTTCGGTTGGTATGGCTAAATGAGTTAGCTCAACGACCTACGCAGAAACTTTTGAAGACTTACCAGGCGCTTGGGAGGGGCATCTATCCAAGCGGCCATTTGGTACTGCTGGTGATCTGCAGGTGTCCAGGATAGATCATATTTGACTGGCTGCATATACTGTGTAAAGTTCAAGGGGTAGCCAGGATTATAGGGCGAAGCATCGTGAATCTCGTCAATGTCTTCCTTCAATAGCTTGATCTTCAGGGCATCTGGCATAGCCTTGATGTGTTCGACGGTATTGACTCCCACAATAGGAAACACGTATGTGGATTGGTGGAAGAGATACGCCAGAGCCTGGTTATATTAACTCCACCATCGATAAACAAGAAGGAATTGAGACTCACAATGGCTTGTGGTGTCGTGCCCTTTCGGTCGGCGATTCGTTCCAAGGCCTCACTGGTCTTCAACGCGACCTCTGAGATCTTGGGCTTCAGTGCGTCTGGATCAGCCTCTCTTTCTTTTCTTTGCTGGGCCGTGAGTAGCGATCCAGTGCCCAATGATCCCCAGGACACAATCGCCATGTCCTGGTCCTCGCACATAGGGATCACATCACCCTCCATGTCGCGGAGTGCCGCATTCCAGTTGCCCTGGTAAACGCAAAACGGCATGAGACCGTGTTGTCTTGCATCTATTGGTGTTAGCAACGCAGTCAATTCGATCGCTAGACGGTACTTACAAGCGTTGGCCTTGACAACGATCCAGGCGGGAGTGTTGCTGACTCCGAGATACAGAACCTTGCCTTGCATCACAAGAACATGAAGACCTCTCATGACCTCCTCAACAGGCGTCGCAAAATCCCACCAGTGGACGTATAATATGTCGATATAATCTGTCCTCAACTTCTTCAAACTATCGCGCACAGAGATATGCATGCTCTTAGCAGAGTTACCCGTAAAGTTCGACTGCAACGGCTCTGGATTATCGCCCAAAGCACGATAACCCGCAGAGTACTTTGTCGCGATAACCATCTGATCTCTGACATCACGCTCTTCCATCCACTGTCCGATGAGCTTTTCTGACATCTGGTTATTGTAGAGGTTGGCAGTATCGATGAAATTGCCACCTATGTCGTAGAAGGCATCGAGGAGTTTGTACGGTTCTTCATTCTTTCCGGTGTAGAATTTCCACTCGTGGCCGATGCTTATGCCGCCGAGGCAAATTGGCGACACCTTGACTCCGGCAGTTGGGGAGAGGATGCGATGGAGGCCAAGAGGAGTCTTGGGCTTCGGTGCTGTTTGGAATCCCATGGTGATATATGCCTTCAAAACGAAGGTTTTATGATGCTGAATATTGTGAGGTTTGAACGGCAACGAAAAAGAAATAGTGAAAAGTTTTGTCCAGATGAAGCTTGTATATAAGGTTGTTACGTTGAAGGATTCATGCTGTCGCGTCATTACGGCATGGTATTTGCACTAATGCACCTGGCTGATGCGCTATTACCACTGTAGCATCCAGCGCTGATGCGAGTTGCTGACGGAAAACTGGGGTTCTGGTGCTCATATATTTACAGTGCTGACAGAATTGCTGTCCGCCAAAACATTAAGTCCGACAAGAACAACTAGATGACGATGTAACCTACAAATGCCCTTCCGCGTGCGTGCGTCCAGTCCAAAAGACGTTATTGGGGTAGAAAAGTCTTAGCTTGAATGATAGTTCTATTTGGCTTAGAGTATATAATTTGCTATTTCTATCTCGAGAACGAGAAAACGTTCGAAAATGCGAAAAGACAAGGTCATTCTGCAGAGAACATTTATTGGACCTGCGGAAGCAATGGCTTTTCCAAAAATGAAAGTAGGTCCTTTTTAAAGATACACCAGGTGTTAAACTAGGTTCTCCTCGAAGAACTTGCTGAGCTTGGAGAAAGGAATGATCTCAGTGCGATCATAAAGATCAGTATGACTAGCTCCACGAACCCAGTAAAGCTCCTTGGGTTGACCAGCCGCACGATAAGCATTCTCGCTGAACTCCCTAGAGTGCGACTGATCGCCAGAGATAATGAGAAGCGGACGAGGCGAGATGATTTCAATGTCGTTAAAAGGATAGAAGTTGAGGAACTTGACGTTGGTGACGAGTGAAGGATGAGTAGTCTGGTTACGCTGCCAGCCCTCGGGCGTGAATTCGCCACGAGCGGTGCGATAAAAGTCGAAGAATTCACGAGCGACAGCATCAGACTGGCTAGTGAGTTCGTTGGGCGTCCCAACGGCGTATGCAGTTGGTGCTCCATCGACTTCAACCCATCGCCGCTGTGACGCATTGGCAATGACTGCTCTGCGCTGCTCGACCGATACTGCTCCTCTCAGACCCTGGCGATTCACGGTGCCCATATCGTACATGGAAACGGTAGCGACAGCCTGAATTCGAGCGTCAATCTTGGCCGCGTTGATGATAAACCCGCCGCTGCCGCAAATTCCAAGCGCACCGATTCGATCGCGATCGACAAAGTTGTAGGTACCCAGATGATCGACCGCAGCGCTGTAGGCCTCAGTGTAGAAATCAGGCGAGACGAGATTCTGGGGACCGTCGCTTCTGCCCCAGAAGGGGAGGTCGAGAGTTAAGGTGATGAAGCCTTGCTCTGCTAGCTTGGTGGCATACAGGTTGGCGGACTGTTCCTTGACTGCGCCCATGGGATGGCCGACGACAATGGCGGGGGAGCTGGTATTGAGGCTTGCGTTCCTGGCAGTGAAAATATTGCCAACGATGGTGGTGTTGTAAATAGTTTTGAAGTGGATGGGCTGGATAGCGACGTCTTCGCTACGGTAGAAGTTGTCGGCGCCGTAGGAGAGGTTCTGCGCGGAAGCTGGCATTACTGCTGCGAAGGCCATGATGCCTTGGGCAGCGCAGTTGAGGATGGATTTCATGGTGAATTGTTGCAGTGTGGCCACTTGATGGGAATCGTGATGATGAAAGTCTCTATTTCAGGCGGAATTCTAATAGTTATATATTGCACGTCTCTGACATCTCTATGCTCCCATGTTGAAGATGCGTCATGACAGTGGATGAACCAAACCAGGCCGCGTACTTCATCATCGTAAACTTCGAGGCTTAGTTATGCCAAGCCGTTCCAATTGAGTTGTTTTGCCGAGTTTCTGTCCGATGCAGTCTCATGATCATCGAGAGTAAAGCAGCTTCAGCAAGGGGAAAGAGAGGAATTGTGTCTGTGTTGCCGCCCGTAGTGGATCCTTAAATGTCAGCAACCTGCATTAGCGCCGGACCTTAAGCGGGATAGAAGCTTCCAAGGCACGTCATTGCATGGCTTGCCATTCAACCTTAATCAAATAGTCTAAACAAACGCCCGAGAGCTACATGTGGAGTGTTGAGATAGATGATGTTACGGTAACTGACATCTGTGTTCATCATGCAATACTGTATGTCTGGCCGGTAAGGTTAAGTCTGCAGACTGCAGCAGCCTGCTGAGCCTCCATGACTAAACCCTACTCCCTGTCAACGGACCTTCACTCTGCCCTGGCGTGTTCACCAGTGGAAAATACTCCAGCCCACTCTCCTGGCTCGGCATAGATGGCGGTACCCCACCATCTATCTGTCCAACACCAGAGCATCTCTCACACGGAGCCGTCTCCCGATTCTTCTTACTCAGATAAAATTCAGCCACAAGCTTATACAGCTGCCATACAGCTTGAAGTAGCACAAGATCAGCTACAATAATAGCAACGATGAGATTTCCAGCTGGTTTGAGCCGCGGGACCTGACAGATGTACGTCGTCTCGATGACAGACGGCGTGATACCCAAGTTACCCGTCGTTCTCTTTAACACGCTGTAACTGTCGTTGGCGGGACCTGATCTCAGATTCGCCATGCGGGCTGTAGAGAAGTTCTCCGTGTAGCGCGTCAGCAGCTTGGTGTCGGTAAGGATGTTGGACTTGGGGGTTGCTTTCTGCCCGAGATCAACGAGTATTGTCGAATACGCCGCTTTGGCCAGCGAGTCTGCTTTTATCCATATATTTGGATAAGTATCGTTCTTATCTAGGGCCTTTGCCGTTAAGGGAGGCGGTAAGCCTGGACAACAGGCTACTTCATCGATTCTACTACCGTAGAAACGATAGTCGAGGCTGAAGAAGCCGGGGTCATCAATGTTAGGGTCCGTTTCATTGATCATGAAAGAAACCGTTCCCTTGTTGAGTTCTATTTTGTCATCGTCGTCTTTGATAGCCCCCCGCTGATCCTGAAGCATCAGTGTGATTTCTCCCCAGAATGTCGACATCAGGGACTCGCCCCACCAGAGGCTAGCTTGTGTTGTCTTGTTACGACTAAGAAATCCAGTGCCAAGAAACTTGCCGAGGCTATCAAAGGACGTGGTCTCAGGAACGTAGTCGTAAGTCTGTGTCATGTTGAAGAAGACTTCTCCGACTGGGGTGTCAATCTTGCACGAGATATACGACCGTAGCACGGCGCCCCATTCGCAAAAGCCGATCTGTTTTCCGGCCCTGTCCAGCGAATCAAAGTCGATTTCCACGGAATGGACAGAGCACTCCTGCAGGACGTTTCTGTGATATGTGAGGGCGGGCGAAATGACTCGCTGGCCTTCTTTACCCCTCTCCCAAACGCTTGTCAAAGTGTATGTCAAAGCCGTGTTGTTGGTGAAAAAATCGCTGTTCACTGGTAACGTGGCGGGCTGGCATTTGGGCTGGACTTTGGCGGTCAGGAAGGATGGGTAGCTATGCAGTAAGCCGCGCCTGGAAACAGTTGCATTTGGATCCAGTGAATTCTGCACGATGAGTTCGTAGCTGCTCGAGGCAAAGTTCATCAAAGTGAAGAGCGCGATGAACACGATACCCCCGATGACAGCAACTGGGGTGAACCATCGGAAGGGAAATGGTCGGGTGATGGGGTAGCTAAAGTATGACTTATGCTCCATGGTCGCTGGTAATTAAACCAGAGGGCCGCGATCAAGATTGAGGCATTATTGTTTATGTACTGTAAACCAAAATCAGGCTGTGAGGAACTCCTAGACTCTTAGATAACGGCTTTTTCAGCTTTGCCTTACAGCCAATCATCTACTGGCCTTTCATGCAGCTTACTGTCATTTCAGTCCGTTTGGGGGCCGCGCATATTTCTATAAATATCTTTTAGCTAGTGACTCTAAATTTATCACGCGTGAGCTCAGCCTTGTCTTACAAATACCTCAAAATGGTGCGAATAAATTGCAACAGTTGATGGACTAATCTGAGTTCAAGGGCTTATATAAACGTAGCGAGTCTTCCGTCCTTCATCTTAAACGGAACCATTTCTCAATAGCGTCCTCGTCATCCAAAGCCTCTCCATTCATCAGCCCGTTCACAAAAGACCCCCAAGAACAAATAATCTTCATCACCAGCACCGTCCACCGGTCGCACAACAAAAGGCTTACATCCACCGTAAAGAACACAAATATGGTCTCCAGGCTTCATCGACATAGGCCCAGTGCCAACGTATCCTGATTCCGTTATGAAAAACATCCGATCTAATTGTAGCGTCTCTTTGAAGTCATTATATATATTGCTTTGACCCATGGGTGGTGGGATCTTCAGGCTCTTTACCAGCTCGATAGACGAGTCAATCTCATCTTGGTTGCCGTAGACTTCTGCGAGTATATCTCTCAGTTGCTGTATCTTCTCCTCCTGGTCAAAAATCCCCTGTCTTTCGGGTATTGGTGGGCACAACTGAAGCACAAGATGTATAAGCCCAAGGAGAGTTCTTATCTCCTCTTTCCTATCCTTAATGACAAGACGTCGTATTAGAGCAGATGATAGGTACTCTCTGAAATCGACCAGGTAACGGGTTGGATCCACGCAGGCTTTTAACGCGCTTAGGAGTAGTGTTATCAAATCAACGCCGTTTCTCGCAAGAATCAAGTCTTCATGCTGGGTCATTTACCATGCTGGATTTGGTAAAGGTGCGTCCTTTTGTCGCTGGATTTCTGACCTTATGAACTCGGCAGAGACAGAGGTCTACGCGCCAACGATCTCCACATGGGAGTCAGCCGGTACGAGAGGGCAGACTGGTTTTAGTGCGGGAGCACCGCTTTCCCTTCTTGCGACCGCTGAGGACTTAGAAGGGCGTGGAGGAAAGCGAGTGCCTGTTCTCAACATCAACGGGAGGTTCTTTGATGCAATCCAGAATTGTCGAGCATCAGGCGTGAACAGTACTGGCACAGGTATACAGTTTTGCCAAGTGATCCACGACTTTCGCAAATTTATATCTCATCTCGACAACTACCACGACCTAGGGGAAAGTTGGGAAATCGAGCTGATCATCAAGTGCTTAACAAGGGATGCTGCACGCCCTCAGACATCTTCAAGCTCAGTATCGACATTCACCGATCGTGGGACATTAGCTTCTGCTGTTTGGCCACCCAATTTGACAAGATATGTCAGCGAGATAGACCCTGGAAGGGATGGGTATGAATACGCTCGGCAGCGACGAGGTTACCAAAAGGTTCACGACTTGTTCTGGGAGACAGTCTCTGCATTTATGAGGAGATTTCCGGGCACAAACATATGTGTGACCCAGAAAGGCTATGCAGGGATTGCCCCATGTTCAGCTGAAAGGGGCGACCGGATCTTTGTTCCTCATTCATCAAAGGTACCCTTTGTTTTAAGGAAATCAGCAATTCAGAACATCAAGCCAGATCACTATCAACTAGTGGGAGAGGCTTATATCCAAGGGATCATGTACTACGATCAATCTCCTCTGAAACAAATGAGTGAACAGAAGGACGAGCAGATTCGTCTAATTTAGGTTATGCAAGGTGGCAGACAATGGCGGTTCACAATACGTACAAACGTTTTCAGAATTATTTCTGCTCTGATCAACATTCACGTCTGCAATTAAATGATAGATTGAAATATACGGGGCAATGAAAGAACATAGAGGCACCATTAAATTCGTTCTTACTGACTGATGCTATTGAGTTCCCCACTGGAGCTGATAGATCGAACTCGACACCTTGTACTCGCGCAACGCCTTGATAGCGCCTTCACCAGTCTCGGCTACAGCGAGAAGACCCTTGTTCCCAGGCTTCACAAATCCTTCCTCGGCAGCCTTGTCCAGCCAGTCAATTATGCCATTCCAATAGCCATCAACATTGAGAAGTACAATACCACGGCTGTGAATGCCAAGCTGAATCCATGTGGTCGTCTCGAAGATCTCTTCCATGGTTCCGAAGCCGCCGCTGAGACCGATGAAACCACTGCCTGGCCCGCCTGCAAAGACTTCTTCAGCCATGAGCTTCTTCCGCGTGTGCATATCTTTGACGAGGGTGGTTCGACCAAACACTGCTTCATCGGGGATGTTCTGAGCGTGGCGCGAACCAGCTCGTTCATGCTTGACGAGGGCCTCGGGAATAATGCCATGAACAGATTGAGGCCCGTTGATCGAGACCAAAGTTTTGGCGATCTCTCCCATGAGACCAACAGTTCCACCGCCGTAAACTACAAAACATCAGTAAAAATTGCTCATGAAAGCCATTTGAGTAATCGATTGTTCATAGTATTACTCACCAAGGTCGATATTATTTGCCGCCATCGCACGAGCGAGCGCCCGGGCAGCTTC
Source organism: Fusarium acutatum (assembly GCA_012932015.1). Lineage (NCBI taxonomy): Eukaryota > Fungi > Ascomycota > Sordariomycetes > Hypocreales > Nectriaceae > Fusarium > Fusarium acutatum. Next base: position 60,499 of record JAADJF010000378.1, read on the forward strand.
CATATGAGCCGGACTGGCACCAGTGCCTGCTCCACAGTACACACAAATCTTGGTGCGAGCTAGATGAGGCATAGCGTCTTGAGCCATGACTGTGGCGTTGCTGATGATGGAGATGATGTAGGGTAGTTCGAGCGTTCGCTGAATGCGCTCTATGTTGCGGTTACCGGCGATGAGAGTGTAAAAGAAGAAAGACTGTGATAAAAGAATAGTCTATGAACAAGTTTCAGTCAGAAATAGAGAAATGACGGTATTTAAGAAGTTATCTATTTAGTTAACGTCTTACCATCTTGGAGAAGATGTCAGTCGACTCACGCATTTCATCTCGGCCGAGTTTTGCACAAGATGCATTTTTTATGACTCTACCTGCGGCTGCCCCAGGAAACAAGCCAATTTCAACCATACGGGGCGTGAGAATATAAATTTACTATTAAGAGGTAATTCAGCAACTTTTCAATGGCCTCCTGGTCGATGAGTCCACGCGAACCGGACCGGTTACTCCAATCTTAACAGGATACATTCGATGTTGCTGCAAATCATGATAGCCGGGGCTTAGCCGGACAAGATGTCTACCGGACCTATCCACAAATCTCGGCCGTGCTGTAAATGTCTCACCCGCAATAATTATGCAAAACACGGCCGAACGGGAATAATTACAGATGCCAAATCCGAGATCAGTCCGAAGCAGTCAGCGGTCTGTTCTCGCTTGCACTACTTGCTCTCGCCGCAAGATCAAATGCTCAAAGACTATTCCCTGCACCGCATGCGTGCGCCAGAATAAAGCTGCACAATGTCAGCGAGAGCCCGTTGCAGTAGTTTCGAGGCGCTCGGTAGGGCATTCTAGGGCTTCGACAGCACTGGATGGCGTTGTAGCGGACCCACCATCTGTACCTGTTCCAGAAACATCAAGTCTTATAACAGTGTCGCCGATTCCAGTCAGAGAAGAAACTCCAACCGTCAATCCTGCAGCTGGCAGCAATGCTACGAGGAGCGATGGTTCCCTCCCGCAGATCGATGAGCGAATGATTGAACAGCTTTTGGCTTCTCTTTCCACGCCCGACACAAGGTTGACCAACGAAGCTGCTGCCATGCTGGAGTTTCTGACCCATGGCCGACGCAATATTCTCAACCAATTTATCGGACAAGAGTCTATTTCCACCTCAATGACGCAGCCTGTTCAAAAGTGGGATACGTTCCTACCTTTCGAGGATGCCCGCTCACTGCTGGTGCTTCATGGGAAGCATTTGACCTGGATGCATAACACGGTTCATATGCCTACATTTCTGCGCGAGTTTGATGAGAATATTCTCAAAATTGAATGTGACAGAAATTGGATAGCTCTCTATTATGCCCTCCTCTCTGTAAGATGCACGCCCTGCTGCTCAACTGGCGAATCTGACGATTCACAAGCAAACGCTCTACCATCTCGACAATGACTTCCTGTATTCTCTACCACAGCCAATAACAGGTGAGCTGTCGAACGCCTCTATTCTTCAGCTGACTGACGTTTCGCAATGCAAGTTGACAGTAAAGCGTCGCGTAATCTGTTTGACAAGAGTCGAGAGATGCTATATAGAGCCGAGTTCATGGATAAACATAAGCTGACCTCAGTTCAAACAATCTGCTTGCTGGTTCAAGTTGCTCATAACTTTGACAAGTCCGACCTCATTTGTGTTCTTGTATCCACTGCTATTCGCATCGCTCAATGTCTGAACCTCCATAGGCTGGGCATCGATGACCCTTGTGCCGGTGTCAACGAGGCCATCGACCGCGAAGTGCGAAAGCGAGTGTGGTGGTTTCTCGTGCGGTACGACTGGCTACAGATCCCGTTCCAAAACACCTGCCAGATTCACTATTCGCAGTTCAACACCCCGATGCCTGCTAACTGCCATGATGATGAACAGCGCATGATAAAAGATGGCAGAATTGACACGCAGCCGGCTGAGAATAGCACCATTACTACCTGGACCAATTGCCTTGCCCAGAGTAAGGCTAGTCATCTCGATCCAGGACAACGCAGGCTAACAGCATTTTCACAGTGTCTGTTGTTATGTGGAGACATCACGATCGCATGTTAAGGAAGGGAAGCACAGAGACGGATGATATTGATGAAAGATACGATGAAGTCATACGAGCCGATGAGGAGATCAAGAGCCTGTATCTCTCATGGTCTGATTCGCTACTTGATGTCGGTACTACGCCAAGCGACAATCCAGCAAACGATGGTATACCTACGGGCTTAATGCCAGCAATGCTTCTCATGAGTATTGCCCAGAAAGTATTATGAACTGACTATGTACCAGTGTTCATGACTGATGAGTTCGGCAGATCTTTACCGTTCATCGCCAATTTCAACTGTCGTGTTTTCGCGACAGGCGATACGCGTTCTCTCAGGTAACTGCCCTCGATCAAACCTGGGATAACCACTGACCCGCTGCAGTTGTCGTGTGTGACGATAGCAGAACGAAGCATCGAAGCATTCCAGCGATGGCCCGATTGTCTTGAGGCACGCATCTGCCACAGAATGTGGACGACGCTGTCATACATGATCAGCTGCTCAATCACTCTCCTCTTTGCTTTGCTCTTCAAGAACCAGAATGCCCTCACGCATGACTGGGACAGGCTACGCCATTATGTCGAGTTTGGGAAGAACTTCCTGGGTAAGGAAGCACAGGGGAGCTCAATCGCTAGGAGAGGAGTCCGATTACTTGGCGCTTTGATGGAGCTCGAGCGCACATCAGGATTCTCATCGGACATTGAGGCGGATATTGGAGATTCTATACGCCGCGTTGCGTTAGCTGACGACGACGGTGTTGAAGCGAATCCTGGTGAGGGGTATCAGATGGTCTTTCCGTGCGGACAAGATCTTTGGGAAAGCCTGATGAGGGAGCCTGCTGAGGGTGGACTGATATGATGTCTCATATGGACTGGACTTGAATTGAACATCATAGGTCTATTACTGCCGTGATCTCCTGGCGATGGTCTTCTCAAAGCTAAAGCTCCACGTCACCTTGCGAGTCCCACCAACGTCCGAGGATCCCATCCTTCCAACATGCTGTAGTACACTTGGCGTGATAGCATACTTCTTGAGTTGGTGACTATCCGCGAAAGACTCTATGAGTGAGTCCCCAGCAATGGCATCGGACGCGGTGTCCAGGGCCGCGCCAAGCTCGTCAAGATGTTGCCGAGGTATCACTAGACCCTGTGCACAACACCCGTAGTTCGGCATCTCATGAACGCCTGTTAGATACGGGTTGACTGTGAGACGACCGGCGAGGAAGTATAAGAGAATGAAGGACGCTGCCCAAAATGTCAGATGTGGCAGGGCCCAGATGGTAGACTTTGGGTGAAAGGTATGAGATCTCCGTCGTGTATCTATAGCTACTACTAGGAGGTAGAGCGCTAAGACGATACAGTATACCCACAATGAGTTGACGAGATAAGTTGGCCATTCCTCAGCGTTCCATCCCATATATGTCTCGGAATAGAACAGTCGCAGGTACAGCCAGTTCTTTGCGTCTTTGGTTCGTTCGAGCTTGTCCAACGCAGTAGATAGTCGCCCTAGCCAGTTGTGCGCAGCAATGATATCGTCCTCTATTAAAGCAAAATAATCTGCTCTATGTTCGTGGCAGGCTGCCATTAACGTAGCGTAATCGCGGTGAACTCGGTCGTTTCGGGAGAGCTCATGGCTGTGATCCGATGCGACGGTACGGTATCGCTTGGGGGCGTTGGTTGTCGAAGCATTACCGTAGACGAGGACCTCATCAACTAGGCGGTCTAGCCATCGTTTCCCAAAGACTGGATGGGAAGTTGGATCATCGTCTGCCAGTAGTACGACGATATGTATCGCCTGTCTCTGTTCGAGGCTGAGACCTTGGACAAGCGAGGCCACCGCTCTGGGTAGAAACTGCTCTCGTTCTCGCGTGACACTTGGTATACCGACACAGATACGCTTCTCCGAATCTCGTGGTATTGCTTCGGCGATTTTATTGAAAAGGGGGAGTTTCACTAGCTCTTCAACTGGGAAGTGTTCGGCAATGTCGAGTAGTTCATCAGCTTGGCGCTGCCTAATAGCACTGTATCGCGCCTCGTAGGCTCGGCCCGAGTCATAAAAGAAGGAAGAAGGGTCGGAGAACGTATAGAGTCTGCAAATCTGGAACAAAAAGACCCATAAACTAGCCAAGGAGACGTACACGATAAAGAGCCGTCGGTTATGTCCTATCAACATTGCGATCAAGTTACAACATAGCCAAAATGCTATACATGTTGAGCGTCAGTTGGCGGATATGCGCAATGTTCTTATTAGAAGCTTCGGAAATATCTTGACTGCCGGCTTGGCATGGCACATGTTCTGCTACCTGCGTCTAGCGGCGGCCGACCTGTGGGCTTGTTGGTCATGATCGACCATTGAAGACCAATCTAAAGCCTCTGAACATGCCCGAAGGGGGAAATACGAGCTTTGTTGGGCCAGAAACTCGTCACAGGTGTTTCAACATATCGTATGGTGTTGTTTGATGTACATGGATTATGATCCTCTTGGGCTATGCGGTGGACTCACATGAAGGCAAGATTGAGATGGTGAAGTACCCACAAAGGAACCCTCCTCTTTCCCTATCACAGGTGTTCTTCGAGCTGCTTGTCACTAGTTCACTGAATGCATACATAAATAGTAAATTTCTGCTAAGTACTCGGGGAATGTCATTTTGAACAAGGTGATTCGTTCCAAGTATCGTCAGACGCCATTTGGTGTCTCGTCATGACCAATAAAGTGCTATTGCCAAATGCTAGCCTCAAACGATGAAGAATCAAGCTACAGGGCAAAGCCACAAACCACGTGGATTTGTCTCACGCTACCTAAAAATATTCGAAGTATTCGGGCTTTAAAACGCGGCATTTAACTATACGATGTTTAGATGACGTCTGCTTCGGGGTCTGTGGCAGTGCAGCGGCCGCTAGTTTGAGGGACGGAGTTGCTGAGTAACGACTTCGACCTGGTATCATCAGCAAACTCGGGACGTACTTCTGGGACTGGCTCACAGGAAGCATTCCCATAAAACAGGAGGCCCCGTCGATACAGCTCATTCATTAGAATCGGCAGATTTAAGTCTATAAAGGAAGGCTGTCAGAAACAACAGAGCGCGTAGATCTCAATCTCGGGCTCCACTATGCTTGCCCTACAAGGCTTGCATCATCATCGCGTGGACCTTCGGTCAATTATCAGATTGAAGATAAACTCAGTAAATGACTTACCAATTAGAGATAAGCATCATCAACATACATAGAAATACAGGTGCTACTGCTTGATTCGTGGCCATGCTCGTATCGCTCCTGAGATTGAGTTTAGGTCTTTAGCATCAACAATATCGCAACAGCTAGTCCCCAAGACGCGAACCTGATCCAGTCCACTGCGAGATAAAACAATTACCCTGTCTTTTGAGATGAGAGTAAAATGGCACCACTTTGCTCATCAAAAATTTCTCGAAACTGTCGATCTCGAGGCTGTGCGCAAGCTCGTCCAGTCTCGTCACGCCGAGAGGCGGCCGACCCGGTTAACACGGCCCAGCTGCACTTTCGGACCATTTTTACCTTGCTGTTCATCATGCAACCGAATCTTCTAGATTTAGGAAGTGTAATCAGAATAAGTACCCATATACAAGTCTCTATACGTTGAGACAAGCCCGCCTCGAGAGCAAGAAAACTGAAAACTTTAGAGGAACATGCCAAAACATATTTAGTCAATAATACCCCTGAGCATGGGCTAAGTTACCTAAATACTTTCATCGCTGAGTGTCAGGATCCTAAGTCATCTAGCAAGCTCTCATCAAATCACACTCCAGACCAGAGCAAAAGCTTGCTTATCCCCACGCATAGTCCTCGGTGCAGTGACACTAAGCGTGATCTTAGTGTCCCTCTCAGCAGGAATACCACCCCAAACAACTTGCTCCACGTTGTTGACATTATCAGGTCTATCGCCCAAGTTTCCAAATCTGCTCGGCGCATGGCCAACAGCTACCTGAAGATTGATGTTGTTCTGCAAAGCAGCACCAGGAAGATCGGAGTACACCATAGTGACCTTCAACGTAACAGTCTCCGAGTCTGGCCCATCAGGCATAAGAAGGTCCCCAAGGGTGAGTGTCTTGATGAACTCATCTCTATCGTCCTCGTCGAAAACTTCAGCCTCCAGGTAGCCTTTGTTTGTAGTTATGCCCTTCAGGATGACAGAGTTTGCGAGGTCGACGCGACCGAAACCCTGAGCTTCAGGACTTTTGCCCATGTTCACGGCGCCGTTGACAAGCAAGGCTTTGAGCAACGCGGCACTTGGGGAGGTGACTCCATCCTTCTGCAGTGTCTCTCGAAGGACGGCAACACAACCTGCGACAAGCGGAGTAGCCATGCTAGTGCCCGAACTAAAGGTCCAAGATGGGTCAGTTGAGCGGCCGAACTGGTCATTTGGCTTCGCATCTCTTGACTTTGCCGAGAGAATCATGGTACCGGGCGCAACAACATCAGGCTTGATGCGACGCTCGAGCGTAGGCCCACGACTACTAAACCAAGAGATATTGTTGGGGTCGCCTTCAACAACTCCATCGGCCTTGAAGGCGTCAAATCGGTTGTTCTTAGCTTTTCGACGGTTATCGCTTGACCCAACAGCGATGCAGTTCTTGGCCGCTGCTTGTGCACCGATGTGACCAAGACGAGTCTCCTCACCACCGTCATTACCAGCAGCGAAGCAGACTGTCATCTCTTCATGGGTGGAAACGAAAGTGTCAAGGTCTGCGCTTGCGTTGTTATAGGGAAGTTGGCGCGTCCACATAGGACCCCAGGAGTTGGTATGGATGAAACTCTGGTGATCGAGGGCCTCTTTGAGTAAATCGCCGAGAGTCTTCTCAGATTCACCGAACAGGCCACCTTCATTGTCCAGAAGAGACTGGACAATGAGGGTCGCTTTTGGTGCAGTGCCCTGGACTGAACCTCCCATCTTCTCAGAGTGCCCATCTCCGAGAACAGACCCGCAAACATGCGTGCCATGCCCATCGGTGTCGTTGGTCTTGGTGGATCTGCCAATGGGGATGAGCTTCTTAACACGACCGGTGAAGGCTTCGTGGGTCTTGTTCTCATCGCCAGTATCGAAGCCGGTGTCAGCGACGGTGACTATCTGATTGGCTCCTTTGAAGATGGTGGTGTTGGAACCAGTGACATCAGCATGGAGGATCTCACGCGCAACATTGTTGAAGAAGGTGAGCTTATGTACCTCTTGAATGGACCCAACACTGTCAATCTTAGCGATCTCTTGCAGCTTGTCATTGTTGCCCTTCATGCGAATGACAGAGGCACCGTCTCTGATTGTGATATCCTCAGGTGATATACCAAGAGAATCTTGGATACGCTGGCAGATATCCTCCGCAGAGTCATCCGCACGATTCTGAAGGACGATATCAACAGTACGACTTTCAGCCGCACTATCCTTAAGAGCTGGCTGGAGCTTCAGCTCTGGCTGCAGAGGCTTCGCATCCTTGACAAAGGCAAGGTCGCGCAGGGACTTGATGTCTGTGGGCTCATAGCGGCAGAGCCAAGTGTTGCCGCCGAGGTACTCGTGTAGCTCAACGTGGAGGTCTTTGAGGGTTCTTTTCTCAGGCCTCTTGAGAGGATCTTGGGTCTCGAGAACGATGTAGTTAGTGTTCTCAGGGAGATGGTTGAGTCTCATCTCGCCCTCACCGGACTGCTCAGGGCCATCCGGGAGGGACGAGACGGAGAACGCATTTCCATTGATGGTAGGGCCAGACATGGTAAATGGGTTGAGGATGAGGGATTGTACGATGAGATATGCAAGTATCACTGTTGAGAGTGATGTGATCAAGCACGGGACGAGAGAGGGTCTTATAGTGATCTTATCAGGCAGCTGCAGCGATACCAGCGCCTCTCCTTCAGAAAACGGATGAACCCCTCTCAAGTGAGACAAGTCCTATATGCCAGCAAGGGGAAGTACGAAAACTTGAGACCTTTATCCTACGTGATAAAAAGATTCAGGTGAGCTTAGTGTATTTCAGTCGATCTTGAGACTACTTCATTCTGGCACCTTATCTCAGCGGCAGCAGTTCTATGACCCTCCAAGGACCATGTCTCAAGGTGTGGCTGAAAGCAAGAATTGATCAGCCGACAACCTTTTCAGCCCTACTAGCATAAGATAATTGATGCATTGGTATGTCGAGTGCCTGTGAATACAGCATTGCTCAAACTCGTGCTCGCAAAGAAGGTGGCGTAGGGGCGCAAGGAAACCTAAGACCACTATCTCAGGTGATAAAATTACTTTCGTCAATGTAGTACAATTTAGTATAGACCTAGTAAGTCTTAGATTGGATAATATTGGCACCTTGCTCTCACTTAGGGAGCTTTCTTGCTCGAAAGTGGGTGTCCAATTGAGACAATCATATGTGAAAGTTGTATACACTTGCATAAAGAGGCTTGCGGCTGAGCGTGAGTGATACATGACTCCCTAATCCGGGTAAACGCATTTCATATCCCGCCCGTGGCTGGCTGAAGTCTGAAAGATGGTGGTGGGGGGGACCGAATCACAGTGAGATGTTCAATCGGAGCATCAAGTCCCGAAACCCCTCACGTCAAGCCTAAGACTTGTCTAGACTGCTGAACTAGAGATGTCTTATGCACGTTTTACCATAAAGAGTGTAAATTAAGCTTAAAATGTTTGATATGCTACGGCATGAGGGAAGGAATGTGATGAAACTATTGATAGTCCTATACTCCCGTTTTCCCACGGACATCAGACTGAGACATGTGGCGAAGTCGTTTACTTGCCATCTCTCTTTTTAAGTCCAAGGCCTGGTACCTGCTTATTTTGTCTATTGTCGTTTCACTATTTTGCTGAATAAAAGCTGATTATCCTGGTTAGTGATGTTGCCTCTTTCATGAATTGTGACATGTCCTTGCGCTGTTATCTGAGGCGCTAGGATCAAGAATAGAAGTGTGTCCGCCTCTCCAGTGTCATATGATAGCGAATGAAGGTTCGCGATCAGAATTGATGCCATTCCGTGTCAAGCTAATGCCGTTTTGATGATTTTTTAGTGTGTTGGGCTTGATATGTCTCGTTGAGACGTCATAAGCTTTAACTATCAATGAATGATGTAATGTTTTTTACAAAAGTACACAGTCCATAGCAGATGCAAGTTGGAGGGAGGTATCTGTTGGGGTATGGACATATCCCGAAGCGATTTCTAGAAACTCAACTACAGAATAGAGACACGCACTGTAAGTTGTTCTTATTCCGAGGGCTCAAGCTCTTTGAGTTACCAAAGGCGAATGAGAAAGATTTTCTATCCTACGTAGAAGTTGAAAGCGCCCCCATCGTGACTGTTGAGCAAGCAGTGTCGTAGACAGAAGGCTTCACAAAGTCGACACGAGGTTTCGTGCCCTTACCCAGCTCAATCAAGGTCTTATGACTGGGATCGAATTTAGGCCAGCCAAGCTTACTCAAACCCGACCAAGGATCATCGCTAAAAGAGAACCAAGCATGTTGCATGATCTTGGTGAGCTTCTTCTGGTCGGCCGATGGCTCAATGCCGCTAACATCGCCAGATGCACCGAAGATCATATGCAGGTCAACGCCATGGTACGCACCACTCGTAGGGAACAATCTCGTATTATCCCAGTCTGCAAGATATCGGTAGGCCCATGAAGGTACATTGTGATCTCGTCGCGCCTTGGCCTGGTAGGATACAGGACAGGTGAAGGATTCGAGAAGGAATGATCTGACTTGGGCTTCGGTAGGAACAACTCCATTTCCGTAGGCGGGAATACGGTAGTATCCGTCTTCGTTGTTGTTATTGCCAAACAAAATGGGGACTTTTACAAAGTTTCCGCTCTTAGTGCGGCTGACGTAGTCGGAGAAAACAATCTCGTTGTCTGGCTTGGGGTAGAATGGAGGGATGGATCGGAGAACGCTGGAGCTAGCAGCGGGTTTGATACCAGCAGCAGCTTTCTTGATATCCTCCCAGTCAACTTTGCGCATGCAGGACATCACTTCACTGGTAGTGTTGCATCCTACAGCTGACACAACCGAAGCCCAGTTCTTCTCTTGGACAGCAGCAGAGTTGACAGGGAAACTAAAAGCATTTCCAGAAGGAGCGATAATCCCATTGACGATCGGGTCTTTCTTGTAGGCATATGTCCAATAGTCAACAGCCACGCCACCAGAAGATTGGCCGGCGATGGTGATCTTTGACGGGTTGCCGCCGAATCTCCAGATGTTGTCGCGAACCCACTCGACAGCAGCTCGTTGATCGCGCAGACCTAGGTTCTGAGTCTCGCCAGGTGCACCGGGGAAGCCAAAGATGTTGATACGGTAGTTGACGGTGATGACGACGATGTCCTCTGCGTCAGCGAAATATTTGCCGTTGTAGAAAGGACTGTCGGTGTTTCCAATAGCAAAGCCTATATCATCAAATCAGCCTCGGTTTTGATACACTCTACACTAATGACTTACGTCCACCATAGAAGAATATCAAGACAGGCTTGTTTGCTCTGGCGGAGTTGGGGGTGGCCTTGGACCAAATGTTGAGTGTCAAGCAATCTTCACTCTGAGGAGTTCCGGCCGCGCTGGCAAAGTACGAAATGATCCGCTGGGCTTGAGGTGTCATATCAGGATAATCCACCTTCTTACTCGCTGTCAATGGACAATCATACCCAAAGCTCTTCGCCTTGAAAGGCTTCTTCGAGTAAGACGTGATGCGCTGAGGAGCCGCAAACCTCAACTTGTCCACCGGCGGTTTCGCATACGGAATACCCAGATACTCAACAACACAAGGCGAATTGTCTGCAACATGGCCAGTAATCGGTCCATTCACCGTCTCGACAGTGATGTACTTGGATGGGTTGCATTTCGGTGTTGCAGCAGCCAGACCTGCCCAAAGGGCAAATGCAAAAGCCCAATTGACCGCGTACATGATGGAGGTGCAGTAGCGCAGGGGTGACAGAAAGGCAAAAGTCACTGTCTCAAGTTGGGATGGGGAGATTTGGGAACTTTATTTAACCACTGGGACGCGCATCGGGGAAGTGCCTTGAATAGGAATCCACAAAGGATGTGACCAGGTCAGGATGGACTTAGCGGCCGACCTTTCCGGATCAACGGTTTGACAGGGGCACGGCCCGCGAACAATGTGTTGAAGAATGAAGCTACAAGTTAATAACAAGAAATCGTGTTTCGTGCAATTCAATTGTGGGAGAGTTGCAATCTCAAACGTAGTTGTTATCCATTTCTTCATGTTCTCGTTATCTCGGTGGTTCGTGGCCATTCTGAGTTACCCAACCTCCAGAAAACAACACGCCGTGCCTCACCCCTGCATGAAATGACACCACCAACTGGTTGGTTCACCCCGGATCGCAGGCAAAAGGACCGTTCATCCTTTCTCCTTCGGAGATTGATTCTATTCCCTCACTACCAAGACAGGATGGTCGCTACGGCTTCTTCACTGGCCCTGTCGTCATTCTCTACCTACACACTCTATTGAGCCGACAATGCGGTCAAACTCCCGTTGTCTCCGAAAGTAAGTCCTCGTGACTTTGGAAGTAACATACGATGGCTCGGCACTGCTTGTATCAGTACCGGTGCCCATCATATCATGATGTGCCGAGTGACATAGGCTCATTGCACCATTGGCTGTGCCGCGCTGTTGGAACCGATGTCTGCCCAACTTTATATACTGGGGGTCCTCCTTGGCCCCTCTCGAAGTGCCACTTAGCCCATCCGTGTAGGATGCAGCCACCAAAATGATTGACAGAGGTATGGGATTTCCCGCCGATGGCGTCGACAATCATGGCTGGAAGTTGTACATCACATCTTTAGTGATGATCATTTCATCAGGTCTGTTTGTCGTTGCGAGATGTATTGCGCGGTACTCGATACACAAGCTCGGATCAGACGATGTTGCCATTATTGTTTCTCTGGTAAGTTGTTTGATTCTCCCATGGCAGCATAGCTAATTGTCCAAGATATCATCTGTTCTTCTATCGACGTACATACAACTTGCGATACACCATGGCTACGGAATGCACAAAGCAGATCTCGAAAAGCCCGATCTTCGAATGGCCTTGAAGATGTTCTTTATTGCCCAAACACCATACAAAGCAACCGTTTGCCTCAATAAAGTTGCCGCAATTCTACTATATCTCCGGCTCTTTGTGACAAAATCGTTTCGTGTTTGGTCATTTATTGTCTTAGGCGTCGTGGTAGGGTACAGTATCGGTGGTATTGCTGCGACGATCTGGCAATGCGTCCCTATCAAAGGTGCATGGGATAAGTCAGTTGATGCCAAGTGTATCGACTCGAATAAATTTTGGGTTGCTTACGCTGTCCTCAACATCTTGACAGACGTCATGGTCTTAGCTCTTCCGATTATGCCTATCATGCGGCTTCAGACCAGTAGACGGGAGAAACTGCTGCTCTGCTGCATCTTTCTTCTAGGTGGATTGTAAGTACAAACTCCAATATCTCCGCACAATCACTTACCAATGTCACAGTGTCACCATTACATCGATCCTCCGAGTAACATCCGTGTCAAATTCTCTTAAGAACAAAAAAGACATGACATGGAACTTCATCGATCGCGGCGTATGGACCCTCATCGAAGCTAACCTCGGCATCATCGCCGCATGTCTCCCAGTCCTACGACAGCCCTTGGGCAAGCTCTTCCCTCGCATTTTCGGGTCAACCAAAAAGAGTTCCTTGTACTATACAGGGCCAGGTGGTCCCGCAAAGGGCTACAACTTGTCAGATATAGCGGCACGAAGCCCTCATCCAGGTATCTGGAAGAGCGACGCATCTAGATCTGAACAAATTATTTCTGTTGGTGGACCACAGACAGAAGCAAGTCGGGATAGTGACGAGCGATGTATTATTGCCGATTCAGTGAAAGGGAGTGATTTTGGTAGTGAGCTGGCTACTCATAAACCTCATCTAAGCAGGTAGAAGACACAAAAGTTATTAACAGTATTCCTGAATTCATACCAACACTGTCATTACTAACCTTGCCCTCGCCCAAGCCGCATTAACGGGGGCCCCATCTATACTACATCAATTTCCCAAAGACTTTACATCAAAGCCTCTACTTGGACTTACTTGGCGCAATTACAAGCTCAATAGGCTGATAGGTGCTATCAGTTGCCGGGTTGCTGTTCGAATCAATAGCAAGCCAGAGTAGACGTGGCTGTGTTGGTACAGACATCGACCGTAGTTGTGGTTGTAGTATTGACGATGTGAGTCTCAGTGGAGATCATTGTCGTGCAAGATTCCGCTAATGCGATGTCTAACATTTAAATGACATGTATGACCCTGTGATTCTCTATTGACAGTGACTAACTCGTGTCTCTCAAGCCAGGCTTGCAAACACTTGCCATGGCAGCATTTGCCACAAATGGGATTGGGAAGAAGGTGTCTGCGGTTGTGGTGGCGGCATCGGCTGTAGTTGTCTCAGCAGACGTAGCTACACCAATGGTTGTGGCCTCATCAGTGGCTGTAGCATGCGTAATTGCAGTATCAGTAGTGGCGGTCTTTGTAGTGGCGGTCTCTGTAGTGGTGGTCTCTGTAGCGCCTGTTGTCTCAAGAATAGTAGTCGATAAACCGACAGTTACTGATATTTCGATGGTTGTGGCCGTCTCTGTAGCCTCAGTTGTAGTCTCATCATCAGTGGTAGACGTGAGAGTAGTCGACAGATCGGCAGAAGTAGCAGTGGTTGGTTGATTCAGCTTCGATAGTCGTCGTTGGAGCATTTGGCAGAAATGGTTGAAGTTACACTCTCGACAGACAGAACACCTGTTTTCAACTAGACCTGATCTAAAAACATCCTTCCGGGAATGAAACTCACTAGAACTGGCAGAAGGTCGAGGTTTGCAACTGCAACATCAGTCGCAAGGCCGACCGCAAAAAGGATGCAGAAGCACATTTTACAACAATAAAGAGTGATAATAGTTGGGCTGAAAGAGAGACTAGAGATCAAAAGGGACCATGCGAACGCGAAAGGCGGGTTCAATGTTTTTATTGACATTTCGTCAGGGGTTCATTTGCCCATGCGACATGAGGCTTGACGCTGTTGACAATCAGCCTCAGCTGGCTCAATAGCCCAGGTACTAGCCTACGTTAAATTATATTGACGAATCCTTCACAACGGTCTAGAACGCCGTCAAGAGCCTCAAGCCAATCAAGGTTCCGTTCAAACGAAGAATAATGACACTAAAAACATATTAGGGTAAACAACTTGATTGTCTTACTCCTCACCACATAACTGTGAACTAACTACCTTGACTCACCCGGCATATCATCAATAGTGTTAAACTTGACAAACAAGCTGGTAATTAAATCCGATACTAGCTTGGTATAAACTATTGATACGTAGATTGGTGGACTCAAGCCTCCCGTCGTGTAATGCGAACAGGGAAATCCTCGATTAGCCAAATTCCCTACGTCACCAGTCAGTAGCCACAATTTCAAAATCGATTGGGCAGCTTACAGCGTTCATGATATGAAGAGGTCTTTCAGGGCGGGTCATACAAAAGTCAAACCGTCGCAACAACTGTCAGACGAGATTAGTCGCAACACTTCTCACCACAAAGTCAAGGCTTACCTCCACAAAGATCTTGTTCAGCTCAATAAACGCAACCGGTTTACCCAAACATTGATACTTTCCGGTCGAGAATACAAGACTAACAACTTCAGCCATAGCTTCATATTTTGCAGGATCCGCATTGATCCATCTTTCGGGCGAAAAGAGACTCGCATCTTGACCAAAGATCTCCTTGGAGTGATAAACAGCGAATGGTGATTGTCCGATCTGTGTACCTCCGGGGATAAACTTTCCGTCGATTTCATCGCCTTGAGGAGGAACCTGCTTGAACAGCGGTCCAGCCGCAGGGGCTTTGATGCGAAGACCTTCTTGGATAACAGCTTGAAGATAGGGAAGTTTTCTCGCTTCGGCGTCCGTGATGGGTGATGAAATACTTCCAGCCTTGATTGCGTTGTCGATCTCGGCTTGGAGTTTCAGGTACATAATGGGATTGCTTAGGAGGCTGAGCATAATGAGGCGGATGGTAGTTGCTGAGGTATCACTACCAGCGACGACGTTGAGAAGGGATTCTCGCGACGCTTCTTCCTGTGTCAGACCGTGACGAATGAAAGAGCCGAGCATGTCTGGGCGCGACTCGGCACCTGGCGCAAATCGTTCCGCGACCTTCTTGTTTGCGACGCTAACATTGTCAGTTTTCTGCAGAATTTTGACACTGACAAGACTCACCCAATGAAAGCACCAAAACCAAGTTTATCACTCTCCTTCGGCAACGCACCGCTGAACAGTCGTGAATGCAGCAAAGACACAAGCGATGGGATATTTGCAATGAACAAAGTTACAGGGAAATAAGCCTTTGTGATTTTAATAAAGTCAAAGACGTCGTCATCTTGCTCGATGTAACCAAATGGCTGACCGAAGGCGAGGTCACTGATGACATCTAGAGTGAAGAACTGGATCTTTTGAGCAAAATCCACCGGGCGGTAGTCCTTGTCTGTTGAGAGATACTTTGTTTCCAGGAGGTTAATGAGTTTTGCGATATGTTCATCAATGGTGCGCTCGAGAGACTCGTTCTCCTTGCCAGAGTACTGTAACAATGCTTAGCATTTGTTGCATGCACCTTCAAGGTGATGAGACTTACACCAGCGGCCATCTTGTTGCGCAGCTTTGCATGGGCGTCATCATCTCTCATGGAGAAGAGGTTATCCTTCCCAGGCTCGAAACGAAGAGCATTGTACCCTGTCCTCAACAGTCAGTTCACCATAACATCAACCATCAACTGAAGATAACAAGAGCTTACAAGGTCCTCTTGTATAAGCAGAGCGACTTGACATCATGCGCTTGAGCAGCTTCGGATCATCCGTAGCCAGCTCATTGGGACCAATGCGCACGAGAGATCCTGAAAATAGAGTTAGCTACTCTTGTTACGAGCGAAATCAAGGTCATACCATATTTCTCATTGGCTTGTTGGATCGCATAAGGTTGAATTCCCTTGAAGGATTGTCTCACCATCCAAGCTTTGGAGAACCCCGCCCAAAATGGACCGGGAACATGTGATAGTCGGTACCAAGTGCGCAACGTGTCAGCTACGAAGAGAACCACTAGCCCAAGGATCGCTGTAGCAATGACGACCCGAGGATGGTCAGCAACTCCTTGCCAGACATCGCGCAGAAAGCCTGCAGAGGTATCGCCTTCAGCGCTCATATTGAATGGTGTTTGAGCAGTGCATCGAACCGTGATGAGCGGGCAAAGGAAGAGAAACCATTTCATTCAGGAGCAATTGACTAATCAGACTAATCAGACTAATCAGCCGACGAAACCGTTGGAGATCAAGATACCCTGTAACGGCGCAGGGCTTTGCCGGACTTTGTCCAATCAGATCATGTTGATTTAAAGGCGCATGGGCGCTACCGAGCTTGACATTGATCATATCAGGCAGTACGGCCCCTCTAACAAACCCTTCCTTTTGCACTGCGGCAGACAGTTAGTGTGACGGTACCGCCAACCGCGGACCAAGACCCCTAAATAATATGATTCTGCACATCAATGACGCATTTTGGAAGCCATCCCCGTCCAAATCAATTGGCGGAACATCAGTAAAGCCACGTTCCGATCCAGACAAGTCCATCACGCTACACAAGGAACGGCCCGGCACAAAAAAATAAAGAAAGAGGGGGCGTTCCTTTCAATCAATTCTCCGTGACCCACAGCTTAATCACACTCTGGCCCCATCGACGATGGCACTTCAAGAGCCCCAGCACGAGGGTAACACTCCGCCCCCAGAGCCTGTTATCCAAATCCAAGATGCTATCGTGAGATCTACTACCCCTCTATTTCATGCATGAGCAGGGTCTGATTTGACGTGCATAGGCTGCAGGTGACGACGATGATGCTGATTCCTCAATTGGTGAGGTATGTTTCAATGACTCGCTTTTGTCATGGGTCACTTGACGCTTTGACGGAGCCTCAAAATGACGTATTTTGATGCTGTGTAGGAAGTAGAGCCATCGGTCGTTTCAATCTCATCGAGCATTTTGGCTTATCGACAGGAAAACGGTCGAAGCTATCATGCTTTGAGTAGTGGGAGTAAGATAATTTCGTGCCGATCGTAAGCAAAAAACTGACAAGTCACAGAATATGTCCTGCCGAATGACGAAGTAGGTTTGATCAACAGACCCAATACCGGATCGGGTATTTTGCATGAAAGAATGCTACTGACTGAATGAAAGGAAGAGAATGAAAGACTAGGTATGTCGTGACTTATAATGATAGAGCAATGCTGACATGGCCAGACTTACAACACGAGCTTTACGTCCGAACGCTCGACGGAGACCTTGCTGTATGTCCTAAAGCGAGAGGCGCGAATCGTGTCCTGGATATGGGAACGGGCACTGGCTCATGGGCGATTGACTACGGTAAGATCTTATTGCAATGTATGTAGTAACATCAGGCGCTAACATGTGTCCAGCTGATGCAAACCCTCAAGCAGAGGTAACTAAATCGTTGTCGCGTAGCTTCATCTTACTGACTTTATAGGTCATCGGCGTTGACCTGAGTCCAATCCAACCGGCTCTGTACGCAAAACCTCTGGCATTCTACCACGTGACGAAATACTGACATCCCGTCTCAGCGTCCCACCTAACGTCAGCTTCGAAATAGATGACCTAGAAAAGGAATGGACCTGGACTCGGAAATTTGACTTCGTCTTCGCCCGCATGATGCTCGGCTGCTTCACCGACTTCCCCCAAATCATAAAAGTCGCCTTCGACAACCTCGAGCCCGGCGGCTATCTTGAACTCCAAGACATGTCTCTCCCCGCACGCTCCGACGACGGAACTCTCCACCAAGAAAGCTACCTTTCCAAGTGGTGCAGATCCTGCTTCGAAGCTGGTCAGAACCTCGGTCGTCCCGTGTTTCCGACAACAGAGTATAAGAACTACCTCGCTGCTGCGGGGTTCGTTGATATTGTCGAGGTGCAGCAGAAGTGGCCGACGAATCCGTGGCCGAGAGATAAGAAGTTCAAGGAATTGGGGGCGTGGGCTTGTGCGAATATCGCTGGGGGGTTGGATGGGCTGTCGTTGGCGTATTTTACGAGAGGGCTTGGATGGTCGACTGAGGAGACGAGGGTGTTTTGTGCGCATGTGAGAAAGGATTTGCAAAACCCCAGGATCCATGCATATTGGCCTATGTAAGTGCCGACTGAATCTGATTCGATGATGTGACGCTGACTTTATGATTAGCTACTTTGTCTATGGTAGAAAGCCACTTACGCCTGCAGGATCCCCATGAGATCTGTATCCGCTCAAATATGACATGACAGAATCGATTGCTGGTGGAGTAACGACATTGATGAGATTATGAAAGGCCACAATGAAGAATTCTATACGATCAATGATCTAATGATGTTCCTTGAGACCCATACTCTGCCAGTAATTGGCTGGGTCCGGTAAATTTTTACCATGTACGATGCGTCCTGACGCGGGAGGCTGACCATTGTTAACTTTCCCCTCATATCGAGCCTAGTATATAAGCCGGCTCAGGGCAATGAACTGAGTCTTTAGATTTTCGTTAAAACTTCTCCCATTATCCCGTCGGAAAGCGAATCATCAACCCCAAGTTGTTCCATATCCATCCCGCAGATTTCATCGTTTTGCTAATACTAAACGTTCAAGGTAAGGCCTGCCGATACATCGAAGTCGACCGAACGCTTCAGGTCTAATATGCAATTATAGGGCTCACCTAATCAATGAAGCCTCGACTTACTGTCGCTGTCGCCGCTTTGTTCTTTGCTGGTGCATCTGCTGGGCCGCAGGCATATGCGGCCTGTCAAGCCGGTTGCTCTACCATTGTCATGGCTTGCTATGCAGCGTCCGGCGTGATCTGGGGAACCAACCTCGGCGTAACCGCTCCGCCGACTATTATCGCCTGCAATAACGCGTTTGGAACTTGCTCGGCGGTTTGTGCGAAGGTCGTTTTGTTTGCGCCTACACCATGATTTGCAACGTAAGATAAAGAACCTTAGCTTTAGCAATGCAGTATATCCAATCAGAAATATGCTCATCTGCTGTTCAACTGGAGTTATTCGTTTATTAGTGCGCCATACGTGGCCTCAATGAACATTGCATCGAGTGAGGCTGGAACTGATGAGAGTGTCAGCCTCATTGTGTTACATGACGTGATCTTATGCGGGAGGCCGACCACTCCCCCCCGCTGATAAAATCGATCAAAAATGATGGTTAACAACTTTTAGAACCTTCAGTCGATCATCTTACACGAACGAAAAGAAGACAAGTACCCTGGCTTCCAACAACACAGAGTATCAAGAACTACAACGCACACGCGCCACAACAGCGAGCTTCAAAATGAAGCCCCTACATCTTCTTGTCGCTATCGCTTCCTTTTCGACGACCGCGGTCGCAGGTCCGATCGCGTACGGCGTCTGTCAGGCGGGATGCGCCTCCGTGGCCATGGCTTGCTATGCTGCTGGCGGCGCGACCTGGGGAGCTACCGCTGGAGCAACGGCCCCAGCTACGATTGCAGCCTGCAACAGCGCATTCGGAGTCTGTTCTGCTGCTTGCGCTCAAACGGCTCTGCTTGCTCCCACACCATGACGAAGAAGTGGGAAAAGGGCCTGTAGAGGACATTGGTTCTCGGGGAGCGCCGAATGAATGTCATTCTACTATGTGGTGAGGCGATTTCTCGGTTTCGATTCGATGGACGGATTGGTACGGAAGGAAAGCATTATGGATGTCTAAACTTGCATGGGTTACTTTGTGACCGCCGGCTTTATGTGTTTGAACTTGGTGAACTCCTTTCTGTTCATGGAAGGCTTCAGCGGGCAGGTAGCAATGCTTACGAGAATGTGACTCTCTGTTCAGGTTATGATGTCACGTATATGGGATAGAATATGCTTAATTTGAAGATCATCAATGGGCTACTGATTTTTGTCAAGGCCAAGACATTAGCGCTTACGATGCAGTGAGGCAGCGTGCAGATTAGCCAGCTGTACCAGGATTGAAACGTCAAACCGGCGCCTAAGCTCGGATACGCCCCATCAAGCCAAGTTGAGACAATTACACGAAGAGAGAGATAATCAAAGACCGCATTCCCTTTTACGAAACGACAAAAATTATGAGCAACGTATGAACTAGTAGTTCTAAAACCTTACACTCTTTTACCATTTTCCGGGGTTCCCTACTCAAAGGATTCACCCGCATGTGAACGACAACTTGGTAGGCAATGTTTTACCAAAATGGTCTGAGCTGTCCAACAGAAACCTGGCGCCAAAAACGGCCCCCAAATAGCATCCTGTAATTTCCCCTCGCTACATCAGTCATCTCGCACTCCATCTCAACAAGCTGACTGGCTTCTGATTTTGTCTCTTCTTCTGACAGAAGCTTCCCCTTCACACATGAGTGCAGATTTGTACATATATCTTAACAGTGGCGTTTTAGCTTAACGTATCTGATCACAATGATGTGGCCTATTAGCAGGCTGGTCGTTGTCTCTTATCTCACTTGGCTGTGCTGCGCGGCAGAACTCGAAACGTGACAGAGCTCCAAAGGATCAGCACAATTACCAGCTAACGATAACTTCATTCGACGATCGCTCATGTCTGGTAAGGAAATATCTTGACTGGACTTCTCAGTGACTGATCCGAATGTCAAGTTGCTGTCCTTGAGGGCCATGTTTATATCAACGGCGGAGAGGTTAGTTCAGACCTCGACGACTCACGGTCAACAGCCGGTAAAGCAACACCAAGATCAATACCACAGGTAATACTAACACCGAGCAGTCAGTCTTACCCTTTCGATACCGCTTAAAGAATTCTGGACAAACGATACAGTTACCTTCACCAAGAGTCAGAAAGGACCATCGCCATATCTTAAACAGCCAGCTCTCTGGGTTGATGATGAATGATCAATGATCTACTCATGGGGCGGTCAAGGATACTACAAGAATGCCTCATCAGCTGGAGACCACCATTTATATGCTTTTGAGGCTGACGATGGCAAGGGAAGTTGGTCAATTCATGATCCTGATGATGACACATTGTTCAGCTCTTTGTATCGAACTGTGAGAGGAGCTTACACCACATGCCACGGCGTTGGATACCATCTCGGTGGTTATGGCGAAAGTAGGACTGATGAGAGGTTCACTGACGGCAGTTATGTTGAACGGCCACTTGACGGGCTGTTGACTTACAACATGACGACACAAAAGTGGACGAATGAGTCGACAAAAGCACTAGACTACGCCACTTGGTCCGGGAGGGCTACCTGTATACCTTCCATTGGTTCATCGGGATTGTTGATCTTCATGGGTGGCGCAAAGGTCAAGATGCCTGCTTTCAGAAACGTGTCAGAGCCAGTCTCCTTAACCAATATTACTATATTCAACCCCAGCTCCAAAGAGTGGTACTACCAGCAAACGTCAGGTGTCTCTCCAGATCCTAGAGTTGACTTTTGTTCTGTTGGAGTACAGGGGCCAAACAATACATACGATATGTAAGCGGTCAGACTGGCCTATAATGCTCGGTGTAGCTGACTTGGTCTAGATACATCTACGGAGGCTGGAACACGTGGAATGACATGACAAAGGCCTTCGGCGATGTCTGGGTTTTATCGCTTCCGGGCTTCAAGTGGTTCAAGGCCGAAGTCGATGGTCCAAAACGAGGAATGCATGGATGTGCCCTTGTTGGAAAGCGTCAGATGCTAAGTATAGGTGGGAACAACTGGGGTAAAGAGGAGGGTTGGAAAGACAAGGACCCCTGGACTCAGGGGATCGGCATTCTCGACTTGCCGAGTTTGACTTGGTCTAGTGAGTATGATGCGGAAGCTGAGGATTAAGAACCGCCAAAGGTTGTGAAAGACTGGTATCAGAGCGGGTATGCCTGCTGGTGTCCTTGATTTGCTATCTATTGACATGACCCAGGGATGAGGTTGAGTGGGACAACAGGGAGTTAGAAAAGCCTTTCGGTAAGCTTACACTCTACGTTGTATGCTGACAATGTTCTTACTAACAAAAACAGCTTCAATATCACCGACAACACCAAGAACAACAGATGGGCCGAAGTTCGACTCATACCCTGACAACTCATCGCCAACACCAGTTGGGGCTATCACAGGTGGTGTAGTCAGTGGAGTCGCTGCCATAGTAGCTCTTATCAGTGTTTGGCTATGGATACGTCGTCGGAAGAGAAATGCCAGTAAGCATTCTTCACAAAACAGCGACGGAGGAGCTACGAAGAAGTGGGGCAAATCTGAGCTTTCGGCCGACAGTTCAAAGCAGAACGGATTGCAAGAGTTGGACTGTAGTCAAGCTACTGCTGAATTACCGGCAGCTCCTTCACCACTCGAGGCGAATGGGAAGACACAGAGACATGAGCTGGAAGGTTGAAAGTCGATAAATCATCACCAGTATGGCAATACAGTGAGTCATCTGTCTCATTTTCGAGAATAGAAATAAACCAAATATTCGAACACATCAGGAACCCGCTCGAGAAAACAAGCCCTCAAGACTTGACGAAGCTATCAAAATTAACAACCAATCCTCTCAGTGTTTTTGCTTTAAGGTGGCATTCTTTTCCTTGGGCTTTCATTCTTTGAAGGCTGATCTCCAAGTACCTTTTCAAATTAGACTGTTCCATCTCCTTCAGCGGTGGAACTTCTGCTTTCCTGAACAGGATCCTAGCAGACCGAACCAAACTATGTATGTTTCTGCGAGAGGCGGTTATGATGGGGTCCTGCTGTTCGTACAGTCCTGCGGCAAGCAATTGACAGTCTTGGTCATTGCTAGCATCCAACTTGCTTGTGGCTACACTCAGCTTTGCCATCGTCATAGTCTCGGTCTTTAGTAACGTCGCGAAGAGGTCTTGCAGTTCTATTGCCAAGAGTCGAAAACCCAAGTCCGGACTCAAGACCAGCTTTTGAACTACTTGTTGTATGCCGAACGAATGCTGGACCTCCAAGTCATACGGAGGCAAACAGACTATTTCATGCCTTCTTTCACCGACTTGGGGAATCTCATCAAGATACTGCTCTCTGGTATGTGTATTACCCAAGTTGTAGTTATGTATAGTTTTTCGGAGATCGTCGTAGCGTTTGAACTTGTCTTCATGCTCTGCAAAACAAAGCAAGGCTTGCATCTTGGCCGCCTGGGCCATTCCTTGGACCTTAACCGACCAGGACTTTGGTGGGTCCTGCTCAGCAAGCAAAGCACCCGTCTGTTCCCAAAGTTCTGACGAAAGCTGCTCCGCCAATGCCTTTTCGTGACAGATGTAGTAAGCGGCATAGCTGTAATTGATGAGGATAAGGAGTGTTCTTTCATCATACAACCCATCTCCTGTAGTTTCATAGCGAGCTCTTGCTTCTTCGTAAGCTCTCTTGTAATGGGCAAGGAACACGTCTTTCTTCAACTTGCTCCTGTCATGATGCTGGTAGTAATCTGCCCAGGCTTCTAGGACAACTGGATCATGTGGCTCAAGTCTACTTGATAGTGCTCTAGCTGAGCAGAGGCAGCTTAAAGTTGCAATATCTTTGAGATCCGCCAGCGGGATGTCCTGGACAAGTTCAAGAGTGCGGCCCATCTCGGTATTGGAACCTTGAACTATGCGAGTGAAGGCCTCTCTGAGTTCGTTAAGGAAGAGTCTCATCAACAAAGCCTGAGAATCTTCGGGATAGCCGAGTTGGGATGAAAGCCCACGTAAGAGACGACAAACGCTCCATAGCGCAGGTAGGTCCTTGGGGGTAGACTCCTTGTCATTCACCTCCAGCCGTGTGAAGACCTTTTCGTTGAGAATTTTTGTGGTAATTTCCTGAATTTCCTTTATGCCTTTCTGCTTGAAAACCTTTTTGCTAACTTTGTCCTTGACGAGGCGGCTGGAAACAATGAAATCCCCCTTCTTCCGAGGCAGTACTGAGATCTCTTGGCAAACGCTCAAAGCACGGCACCATCTGCCACCGATAGCTGGTTTCTGTTCACTTTCTTCCTTCTCTGCACCGTTTGTATCTTGGATAGTGCCATGGCTCTGTTGTGCAAGTCGTGAAGGTGAGGTGTCAAAGAAGCCTTTAATGTACTTGTCAAGTGAATGAAGCACCTGAAAATGATTTTGGAAGCGCTGAAAGGATATTGATCGAGGAACTGCACCAACAGCTGAGCTAGCTATATAGTCTGGTAAGTCAGGAAACATTGCCGCAATGCTCTTTGGTCTTGTTCGATTTCCACGAGCTACTCTGTTATTCTTTGCACAATCCCGCCAGTTTTTCTTTATTCGATTTCTGAATGCTTCTTCGCTGCAGAATTATGTTACAAATCACCCTTTCTCAACTGCTAGCGTCAGAAGGCCACTTACGTCGCTTTAAAATTGTTGATCAACTCCAGTACCATCAACGTCTTCTCCAGGCTGTAGCCTTGATCGATGTATATACTGCGAAACATCGGGTGTATAGCCTTCCATTGCTCTCGGGAATATGCTGATTCTCCTGGGTGATTATGTGCCATTTTGAGTTCTATTCTGCTCGTATCGCTTTTCCACGGCGATTTGAATTGAAGGCTTGATTATCCTCAGTAGGATGGCTCTGAATCAAGGACCACGGACATGAGAGATGGTGGACTTTCCATGCGACTACGGGGCATATCACCTTGATGTACGGAGTCCAGCCATAAGCAACATTGTCGCACAAGAGTGGAGGTAATGTATGGCTTGACCAGCTGACCAACCTCTACGGTAAACAAGGGTGCCTGATCTAGAAACATTATTGGACTTCACTAAGTGGTCAGTGGGGACGACTTTGGTTGATTGGCTGATGGACTTGCTGCCGGTACGTCTTATTGGTAGCACTTTTCCAGCGATACCCAGGGGTAGTCAAGTAATTCTGTTATGGCTTGTATGGGGAAAACACTGCTAAGCTTAACATCAGCCGTCACTCATGCATCAAGACCTCAACAACCCGAATATTGCATGTGCAAAAGGCTCATGATATCAATCACTCAAATCCAATAATTTAAGAGAAAGCATATGCATAATGATTACGGGGTCAAAGTCAGAGGCTTGACACCAAAGGGGTAAACCAGGCGACCAATTCCTCTATAAATTCGAGGTCTGCCACCTTTCCAAATCCTCCTTCTTTCTTCTTCTTTCAATCTCCACAGTGGTCTACTCGTCAGCCCTTGCTCGCATCCAGCCTTCCCCTACACAATGTTCTCCAACTCGTCCCGTTCATCTACGCATCGAGGAAAGCACGGAAAGTCCTCCTCGTCCTCATCCTCATCTCACAAGCACTCCTCCAAGTCCGCAAGCAAGCCTAGCAACAGCGTTGTCAAGGCTTCTGAACAAGACATCTACCACCAAGAGAACACATCTTTGTGGCAAGATGTAAAGGCCACCGAGGGGAACCCTAGCACACTCGTCCTTGCTCTTGTAGCGCCCGAGCAGCGCAGAGCTATGAGAAAGCTTATTGATGATAAGGCCAAGAAGAAGAAAATTCGTAAGTCGGTTTATGATAATTCCCCAGCGATTAGTATCTAATACTTTACCTGTACCCCACCCAGAGAGATAACCCATCCATTGTCACTATGATACAATGAACGATGTTTCTGACTGGACTCCAGGGTCATCCGTCGTAGTCACCACCCAAGACCAACTACAAGAGCATCTAGGAAGCGCTATGACCAACAGCATCGTTGCGAAGAAAGCCTTCAAGACTTTACATCTTCTTGTGAGCTCTACAGTGGCTGAGTTGACATACAACATCGAAGGCTTTGTCGACAAAGTCTTCATCAGGCCTTGCGGAGCTGGCGGGCGACCAGATGCACTTCGGATCGGAACCTCCTCAACCTACTGTGGTTTCAAAACCTTCAAGTGGGACGCTCGCCCTCCCCAGCTCCAGCAGAGTAACAAAGAGTTGACCCACTTTGAGGGCTGCAACTTTGACCTCAGTGACTGTTCCCAGGAAGACCTTCGGTCTCTTCAGCAGCCCAGAGAAGCTCCTAATCTTTCACATGATGAGAAATACAACACCATGCAAAGAGTCCAGGAGCTGAGAAACATAGAAGTCAGTCAGAATGCCAGAAATCCATCTAGTAGCTGCGCTGATGGCACAGAAATGTGGTTCCAGAAGTGGAAGAGCTTTTTAGCTACAGTCATGGCAGCTGGTGCAGGCGCAGCTGGCATGACCAGCGGCTTCTGGATGAGTGCTGGTGGTATCACTGTCAAAGGCCCTTGCGGACTCTATATGGCCGCCGGGTATGCTACAGTAGGTGGCTTCGGAGCCATTGGTGCTGCTGGAGTCGGCTCAGCGGTTGCCGCTTACGGCATGGTATACTTTATTCCCTGGGATCGCGTTTGGGATCTCCTTCGAGCAAAGCTTTGGCAGATTTGGGATAAGATCTGGGAAGTTCTCGCTTGGATCAAGGAAAAGCTGGCCGAATTGGCTAGTACTGTTCTTACCAAAGTGTCTCTGCTTGTTCAGGGTGCTCCAAAGCCTGCTCGGCTTTCGATGTAACACGTTCAGCCTTCTTTCATCGGAAGCACTCTACCTTTCCTTCATTTCAACATGGGGCATGGATATATGTATCGTTTATTTCCTTGCTTTTCTTTCTATATTCTTTACAACACATACCTGGAGCATACACACTCATTTCCAGGCTGCAATTTGATGCTTCTTCCATCCTCACGTTCGCCCTTTTCTGCTTGGCATGGTCTGGCTTCCGAAATCCTCTAGTTTACTGAGAGCCATTGCAAATGGCAATGTTCCGTGCACAGTTACTACTAAATTGACAATGCTTTCTCCGGTTTATCGCCTTTTCCGACAACAAAATGCTCTCTACTACTCATCGTACAGAATCGTATCAACTTCTGAGATTAATAAAGGCCCGCCCTCTTCAAGTTTCGTCGCCTAGATCCAGATATATACGTTTATCGTATTTTGTTACTTGTGGCCGAGAGCTCCTCTCCTGGAGAACAAGGTCAATGATATGGTCTTGACATAGCCTTAGGGCAGAAAGACTCTACATACATATCAACGAACTGCGGTTGAACTCAATTAGCCTATTCAGTCGAAGTTTAGACTAGACTCATAAGAGGAAAAAATGGAGTAAACAACCAGCTGCTACACCCTCGTGTCTAGCGAAGACGAAGTTCCCAAACCGTCCTCTTATCATTGCTTGTGGAGTACAGTACTTAGTGGGTCTAAGCCCGGTACCGGAGTCAGATAAGACCGCTTCGCTTGATGAATCATACCTGTCAGCCAGTCAATGCACTTGGAATAATTGTTTTCGCAACAAAAACATCATTTGAACATCGCAATGATGACTGAAATCAACCTCATCACTGGGAATGCTAATAAAATAGCCGATATCAAGGCTATTCTGGCCCCCTCTGGAATTACCGTTCACAATCAATCTCTCGATTTGCCTGAGATACAAGGATCGATCGAAGACATCACATTCGCAAAATGTCGCAAAGCCGCAGAGATGGTAGTATATCTTCCACATACCACGATTTAGACTAACGCATTTAGCAGGTCGGTGGTCCAGTCGTCGTAGATGATACAGCTCTTTGCTTCAATGCGATGAACGGCATGCCAGGCCCTTACATAAAATTCTTCCTCGAGGCCTTAGGGCCTGAAAAGCTACATGTCTTACTAGCCGGCTTCTCAGACAAAACCGCTGAAGCTGTGGCGACGATAGGATACTGTGAAGGTCCCGGTCATAAGCCTGTGCTGTTTCAAGGACGAATTGGCGGGACGATTGTGCCTGCAAGAGGTGTGATGCGATATGGGTGGCAGACGTGCTTTCAGCCTGATAGAATGGGTCTGACATTAGCAGAGATGCCAGATGAAGAGAAGCATAAGATGTCACATCTCGCAATAGCTTTGCAAGAGTTTACTACGTGGCTGAACCAGCATTCTGCTGATGGCTTGAGAAACGATAGAAATTCATGATAAAATTGCTGCGTCTGTTCCACACTCCTGCAGCTGAAAGTATTTGGCCGATCTTTCGTCTATTCATCGTGCCAATTCCATGGCCTGGACCAAGGATACCCCTTCCTGTGTAAGATAGTCCTGCCGCTTTGGGATAAGACTGGTCTATGTACGAAGTTTTTCTTGGGGTCCTCAAGGGTAATCAGCTAATGATAGCACTGCTGAGATGTGCGTTTCACTATTTCCATACATCCATCAACCAGAAATTCTCCATTGAAGACATTTTGCAATCGACGTTTACAATTTGTCAAGATCCGATTCTTTCTTTTCGTTGATCATATTGCGGACTTCTTTTTTCAACATGATAGTTCTTCGAGTTACATCTTTACTTTCATCATGACAACTGCTTCGAATTGCGTTATCGATCTAAGAAAAGCTCAAAGTTACCCTGAAGCATGCGCCTCAATCGGCTCGGACCCCATGCCCGCCCCGATTTAATCACAGCCCTGTGGAAATTTCCCCATCGGCGCTTACCATCAATCTCGTGCCCGCTTAATCTAATTTTATCAACGCTTGCTTTCATTACGATGAGTTTAACGCATAGTTTCATCGAGGCTTCACCGGTTGATGATTCAGAGACTGCTCAAGAATCTTGAAGCAAGATGAACAAGAACATACATTAGATAAGGGAACAAGCATGAGATCATGATAGAAACAATAATCAGATAGTTCAATCTCAACCACGTCCAAATTGCCAGCCTCTGTCAGCCGTGGCATGGGCAATTTGCTTGGATCTCAATCCTGTCAGGCTCTTGGAAAGATAATCTCCATCCATCAAAGCCACCAATATGTTTCTCATCATCCATTATGACCCGTTCTCATTTAATCGCGCTGATCAAAGTTACATCCCCCACCGCACAAACCACCACCTGACCAAAGTATCTCTAAACATGAAACCTAGAACTGACATTCTGTCATCCGCCATCAAAAAAAAGGCTGGTTTCACCAAAAACGCCCCACAGCCCCCAAACAACATCACGAGCATGCTTTCCAGAATAATGCTAGTCAAATCCTACATGTTTCAAGGAAAAGCTTACCCCCGAGACTAAAATAAGTCCGGCAGGCATTTAATTGGTCAGATCTGCGATCGTTATGGCTTAGCAGATAAGATCCGCTAAGCTTAAAATCAAGGCACGGGTGCGAAATTCGTGTGATTGGTCTGAGCAGATGCTGCGCCTTGGCGGTTTGGGCGTTTAGCTGGAACGAGCTGAACTGGTGCATGAAATTTATGTATGCAGTGAGACCATGGAAATAGATTTGGTGTCATTTATTGGCTGAGGGGGTGAATCCTACTCGTACAGTGAATCCTTCATGGTCCGTTTCATTTTTGGATGATGACATGAGAAATGGCTATTTGATGCCATGATGGGCTTCGGCTTGGACGAGGCATTCTGATCCAGGCTTATCATAGATCACGTATATAAGAGGCTTCATCTGCCTTCACAAATCAACCATTTCATCTCATCATCACTCCATCGATTCACAACACTCTCTCGTCTATTCTTCTTGACTTCAATTCTCCATTCTCTTTCCAACTTCATCTTCTTTTCACCACCATGCACGCCTTCACAATCGCAACCGTCCTCGCCGGCGCTCTCAGCGTCGAAGCTGGACCCCTCAAGCTCGCCAAGCGAGTTCTCATGGGCCGTCTCGACGATGGAGCTCACGAGATTGAGCACAAATTCCAGCCTGTCACCGATTTCGACACCGACGGCTGCTACTATACTTCTGCCATCGACAAGGACGGCAATACCAACCGTGGTCTCAGCCAGAAGGACGTTTACTTCAAGGGTCCTGCTGCTGACTGCCGTGAGCCAAACCGTCTGGAGAACAACAATGTCTACAGCCGAAAGCGCTGCAACAATGGTTGGTGTGCTATTATGTATGAGTACTACTTTGAGAAGGACCAGTCTTCGTAAGCTCACCTCTCTACCTTTTAACATCACTGTCTGACCATATTCTAGCTGGGGCACTATCAACGCTGCTGGTGGCGGTAACGGTCACACCCACGACTGGGAGAACATCGTCGTATTCGTTCAAGGCGAAGATGTTAAGCGTGTCGCACCCTCATGCCACGGCGGCTACGAACACGCCACCAACACTCCCCGTCTCGACGGCCAGCGCGCCAAGGTTGTCTACCATAAGGACGGTGGCTTCACTCACTGCTGGCGCATGGCCAACGAAGCCGATGACGATATTGAGAACTACACTGGCCAGTGGTTCATCGGTAACCTTGTTGGCTGGGACAACTGGCCTGTTGTCAACGGCCGATCTCTGCGAGATTACCTCTATGATGCTTGGAATGGTGGTGTTGGCCCTAAGTTCTGGGACAAGGATGATAGCTTCACTAAGAAGCTTGGTGAGGCTGCTGGTGATCAGTGCCCTGGCTTTGATCCCTCTAAGGACGAGTAGGGTCGTGTTTTTAAGATCGAGATGTAGGCTTTATAGCATCTCCTTTTTCTTTCCTTCTTTATAGACATTTCTACTAGGGTTTTCATATGGTTAGATACATTTCAATACAATTTTGAGACTTCGAAATATTTGTTATTTACGCAGCATTTCGTTTGACCCGCATTTTGTGACTCCGAACCCCATCGTTTTAGGCAGCTCGAAAACCACTTGTAGGCCTGTCAAAAAACCTTCATGGGTCCTCACCAATATCATATAATCTCTAGAACTTCTCTTCGCCAAGCGTAACGTTGAAGAACTGATTTCCATCCTCTGGGTGAAGAGCATCGACATCGTCCAACCTTCTTGTGAAGTCCGTTGGAATGTCAACAATATATGATCCGTTCTTATAAGCCCCAGAGCTTAGAAACCGGAACGAAAAGCGTGCTTCCCCAGGAGACCTCGGTTTGATGAACCAACGACATGAATCACCAATTACAGAGGTCGGCCATCTGGTATCGAGACCATACTGCGATCCTCCTACACAGAGAGGATAGTCGGCTCGATCGGATGGCTCAAGCAGGATCGGGTAGCCCTGCGTAGGATCGAAGTCTTCCTGGATAACGCTGGGGCTACGTTTGATGACCCACGAGCTCTGTGGTGGCCCAGTAATACCGGAAGCGACATAGTTCATGTAAAGGGAGTTATATGCTTCAATGTAGGTACCGGTGGCTGTTCTCCAGATGAGAGCTTGTGTGGCAGTCGGGTCGTTGATGACTCCTTCTGCAAGAGCGATTGTTGCTTCTCCAACTGTAGTTTTGAAGTTCTGCTCTTGCGCGAGAACGTTGGCTTTGTGTCGATCAATGGTAAAAGAACCTTCTTCAAAGTTCACTTGAGGAGTGTCATGGGCCATTTGAAGAAGACTGATGCCCTTGATGTATGCAACCCAGTAGTTAAGTGCCTGTCAGTATCAGTCAGTCATGTCACATAGGCTATGGGTATGTTTGGACGTACCATGACTTTAGTCTTGCTATAATATCCAAGAAAATCATCCGATTGATCAAGAGCTTGCTGTGCAGCCTGTTGGAGGAAGGCATTGGAGCCCCGCTCGTTGAGGAAGTCGTTGATTTGGTCAAGATATCCAGGAACATCATTTGAACAAGCTCTAAGGCGATTATCGAGCCGCTTTTGCAGCCCCTGAGCTTGACGAACACGTTCCGCATCTGTAAGATTCATCTCAGGAAGTTGAAACGCCTCCTGCATGATGTCACCGATTGTCGAGTAGTAAGTTTCGATATCAGTAATATAAGTTCTCAGACTATCCTTGCGGAGCTGCAGTAGACTATCGGAGAGTTGACTTGAGAGGTCGGTAACAGATGTCTGTATCTGCTTCACTTCTGTCAAGACATTGGTAATATCCTGTCTGATCCTTCCTGTGTCGGTGCCACCGGTCACAGCTGCTAGGCCCTCCTGGAAGACCCAGCCGCCAGCTTTCCCAGCTAGACCGGTACCGAACTTGACCAGAAGGGTAGACACTGCAGAGGCAATGAGAGATGCCATGTTGGCTTAGGAGCCGGATCGGAACAGATAAGAAACGGATATTCTATGCGATGCCAAAGATTTGAAGGACATTGGTGCAGAGGAGAGTGTGGCCTCCGATCTTTTATATGGCGAGAGTCAAGGTCAGTTCTATTGGTCCGCATTTTGAGAGACTTGTCAAGATTTATCAGACCAGGATCTTCGATCTGTTCCTGGGCATCAGTTATGCCTTAACCTCACATCAAGTTTTATTTTTACCGGGCAAGCCTAGCTCTGTAGTTGACTCTTCCAGAAGCGGAACTCAGGGTATGCTATTATAGCCAACAGAGTCTCCGTCATACAATGACAATCTAATCGAAGCACCAATAGCAGCCAGCATTAGTGAACACCACAACAGATACTATCCCGTGTCCGGAGCATTTCGACTGCCGCATTGGCTAGATCGTTGACTTTGTGGGTTCTATGATTAGATTCAGGTTTAATGGACCCGCAAATGCGTCTAATTTCCACGAGCTACCACGTTTGCAACGGCGCCCAGACCGATCTGTGGATAGTTAATTGGAATGCAAAATGACACTAGTTCAGTAGAATCAGGAATGTACCTCGACGTCATTCAATCTGCCTTATGAACTCTTAAATATAGACAAATTTCTAATTTGCCTTGATTTGGAGGAGGGAAATAGTATCAGATTTGACGCGCGCCTTGGTCCATAACGCTAGGCTGTCAATTAGGTTGATCCCAAATGTCAATTCTCTCTCCTATTTCCCGCCTCACCGGCCACAGCAATCTTTGATTTGTTATAACTAGCAAGATATGTCCAAGGTGGAGATTTGTTTAGCAATTGGCATGCTCAGTTCACATCACGAACGGCGCTACTCCTTACGTCGGTCCTCTGGTCTTATGTTTCTAGTCTTCTGTCGGCAGATGTTTCCAATCCCGAAACCACGTCAAGATCTTGAGAGATATGCGTTACCATCTACAGTATTTCAGTTACCATTAGCTATGTGAAAATGCCGAGTTGCGAAAGAAAGTCGCTATTATCTATCGAAAGATCAGGTGTCCCTCAGTTTTAGTGTCATGAAGTGTTCCGATAACTCAAGCATTGCGTACAGTATCAAATCAATTGCAAATTTCTTGTCGTAAGCTCATGACAAGACTAAAAAGAGTGCTACATAGTTTCTAAAGTAACAAGAAGCCATGTGAATGTTGGCAGGCAGAAAAGAACAAATCACACAATCTCCATCCCGAGCCAAAGAAGCACTGATCCCAAAGATTGGTATCAGTCAGCTTAGTGCCAGCACTTGCCCCAAGCATCGTTCTTGTTGCCGCCAAAGTTGATGTCCCAGGCCTGCTTGCAAGTAGTCTCCCAGGGAGCACCATCGATACCGCGGCCGTAGCCCTTGTCAACACACTACATAATCAGCTTCCATGCTCTGTCAGTCCTTGAACGGAGGCACTTACAGAGTAGCCGTCCCAGTGAGTGTGGGGCTGGTTGGAGCCCCAGAGGGCACAGGCAGCCTCGCCGAGATCCTGTCTGTATGTGCCGCGGACGGTGCAGCCACAGTTGTGGTGAGTGTCGGCCGTGACACTGAGAGGTCAGATTTGGTTTTCGAGGCGGAGGGCTTGTGACTTACGCGCCGAAGAAGAGGATGATGAGGCTGAGAGTGTTCATCTTGGATGAGATCTTTGAGTCTTGTGGACTGGGTGCTGTAGAAGTTGTTGTTGTATTGTTGCTGGTGATGAGAGTGGTGAGTTGCAAAAGGAGCTGGGAAAGTTGATCTTTTTATATTTCGGGATCCTCTAAGAGATTCACTCTTCCCCTAACAGTTCTGCCTCATGGTATGTCTGGCTTGAAGAGCCGTCTGGTCAGGCAACTGGCGAGCCTCGTCCGGTGAAAAGCAACTCGGCTCATGGAAATCAATCACCACCCGACTTCATCATGACTGAAGCAATTGCCGAACCGAAAATCCCACATCCGGTTCATCGGCATCACAAGTTCCACCTTCCAAACTTGGATTCTCGTGAAGCCATTCGTATCTCAGCCTATGAGCATGGAATGAGTTCAAAGCATTGTTCTCCGAGACATACGATGCTCTATACGCGGACAATAGAGTTCAATGAAGATAGTCTTTCCTATCCCTTGACATAGCGTGATGAACTTTGGGTCGTGTTGAAACGCGAGCCTCTCATTGGTCAGGATGTAAGCGGAAGGCATCTCGACGCCTCACTGATGAGCAGTGGGGAGAGATTCGTTTATGATGCAGGGAATAACATCCTACAAACCTTCTTCGCATTAGAAAAAGCTTGTTTCGTATAGTATTTCCAGGGACCGTTGTATTGCCGACATGGCCAGCGCAACGTGCCGTCTCTGACAACGGCCCGCAAAGCATACCAAAATGAAGCCCACGTGGGGGTTTCAGTGTGAGGTTATTTGCCCAATCGAACACCGAGCAAAAGCTTCAAAACTGGCCTATAAGGACGATTCAATTACAAGCACGGACTATTTACACGGGTAAAAGTGTCAAAGCGGATCTAATAATATGCAGACTATACTCAGTTCATCGACTCATCTTGTACCGGCAGATGATGGTGAGAGTCAAACCCCCAATCTATCGCGGATGAGGATAGCAGCGAGGAAGATCAACTCGTGTTCTATTTGTGGCTTGAGAGATATCATGGGTTGTTTTGAGTTTGCCGTGCATGAACTGCCGAGAATTGAGACCGACGATGACTGAGTTCATGAGTGTCATGATGAAGCTGGGAAGGTCGTCAAACTGCGAGAGACTCGCCGGTAGTTGAAATATTGTTGAGTACCAAGTTCGGCAACGGCGATGGAGGCATCTTGAACGACAGGAACTGTTTAAGACGGCGTTCATGTCCACATTGTCAGCTCACTCAACCATCATAACATCTTCATTCACATTCAAGCTCACTTTTCTACTATCAACAAAGTCCTTTACAATGGCTCGCTTCATCCTCATCCTGGCCGCCCTGGCCACCGCTACCTTCGCCAGCACTACCCCCAACAAGGCCCTCGAAAAGACTCCCTTCAAGGTCACCGAGGTCACCTACAAAGTCGGCGAAGTCTCCCAGTGCATCACCCTCTCTCATCTCCAAGCCCTCGGCCATACCTTCACCAACCTCAACGCGACCGGTGACTACAAGCTCCCCGAGATCCCAAGCACCTACATCAACGATCCCGCCGCTTGTATCCCCGAGTCCCTCTTCGACCAGTATTTTGAACCCATCGTCGCCATCTCCAAGGAGCAGAACCTTCTTGAGTCCTTTGACGCTGAGAAGGTTCACAGCCGTGATCTAGAGGTTCGCGCTCGCAATTGTCCTCAGATCAAGGACGCTGCGCTTGGCCGTGTTCACTCTTGGAGCTGCGATAGTGCGCCTCATCCTAGCTCTTGCCGATCTTGTGCAAACTTCTCTTCTATCAACTTTGTGGCTGCTTGTGTTGCTTGTGCGGCTAAGGCTAATCAGGAGAGTATCTTCTGCTGTGCTGCTGCGGCGACTACCTTTGCTACTTACTACTCTCAGGTCTGCCTTGAGAAGTAGGCCTACCAGGTTCTTTCTGTGGGATGAAAGGGGGAAAGGGGACGTCTTACTGTAGTCACTCGTTTGGCTGGGGATGGTTGATGTTTTTCTGATATTAGTTTGCTGCAGCTGTGGGGTTTAGTCGAATCTCTCCTCTGTTCCCGTTCACTCCTTAGGTATAGCTTTCTAGTGGTATCATCATATTGTCTCCCAGACAGCTGATGCTTCAAATTAAATTGCTTATTTTCCGAAAACACTGATAATTTGCACCGCGACTTGTTCCACATCTAGAAAGCAATAATCAGAGACCCGAAATCCCAGAAAAATACATAAATAGTAATAGATTACTTGGATAGTCTTGGCCGTCTTGTCCTAAAATGATTATTGCCAAGATCATCAGCATTCACATCCCTGTCAGCCTGTCTGTCAGCCTTGCGGATGCCTAGCCAATCGCGTCGATACACAGACTTGATTTTCATGCATGGCGCACTTCACGGTCATGTTTCCCCTCTTCAACTCACATGTAATCAACGTTCGCATCACTCACGCTGGTTCTCATAACTTATAGCTTGGAGCAGCAGGTCGTAGGTTAAACAATAATGGCGGATCAGAAGAGGCTACCATTAAGAGGCTTCATCAAGCACATTGGAAGTAGGAAAGGAAAGGAACTACGCCATGACTCTACAGTCAAACTTCTAAGAACGTCACCCGATTCTCAAGGTATGCGCGAACCCGCCCAGTCTCTATAATACTATAAGGACAAATTTCGTAACTGATGCCTCATATCAGGTAGAGTATCCGCTGCGCTGCCGTCTACTACAGCATCGTCGACATCCGTGACTTCGTCAAATGCCACAGCTATCATAGATCTTCCACCAGAGGATGTGTCTGTTGGAACTTCGGCCCCAACGGCTCAACATGGCATCAATGTATGCACAACCGAATCCGAATCTCAAAACCAGCAAGCACAGTTCCAAGAACTTTGGAAGGAAGCAATTGTTGCTATCAGAAAGTCGAAAGACGGTGATAAATTAACAGAAACCCTTCAGATTCTGGACCAAGCCACAACCAAGGACTCCGAGCAGAGCCTGTCAGTTTTGATATCAAAATTAGAAGCAGTAATGAAACGCGTCGGTATGAAAAAAAGGATGGCTGAGGCTATGGAAACGATCATTCCACATCTCAATCGGTTCGCAATTGTCGGCGATATCGCTGTCAGCACAAACCCTAATCCTGCTGCATTACCATGGGCCGCCGTGCGATTCCTTCTCTTGGTAATACCTCATCAGTCGTATATTCATCACAGAACTTGGGCTGAAAATCTTTAGAATCTTACGGCTGGCGAGGAGTTGAGGGCCAAGGTCGACCAAGGCATTGCCGAAATCACCATCCTAGTCTTTGAGTGCAGCGTTTACCATGAACTCTATCTTACTACATCAGCTTCCAGTGACCTTGCGGTAAATACCAACCTCCGTAAGAGGATTATCAACGCTCTATCTCAGTGCATAAAGCTGCTCGGATTTGCTCTTCGTCACCAGCACAAGGCCGCTAAGGCTTTCACAGATGCCTTTCGCTTGGAAGACTTTTCTGGATATCTAAAAGATCTCAGTATTGCCAAGGATAGATTACATAATGCTGGCTTGCTATGCGAAATGCATCATGGCTCCCAAGCCCGAAACCATCTCAAGCTTTTTTGTAACTTGATGATCGAAATGAGACTCGAATATAGGTAGTGTATGACGCGTGTTGGCCTGATACCAGCTAATAATTCTATAGTCAAAGGGCGGAAGAAGATGTCAAGGTGCAGCTCAGAGATCTGCTTATCGATCCTAAGGACGTGTTCGATCACATTTATTATCCACCTGACTCTTTCTGTCTGGAGGGCACCCGAGTGCAAGTTCTCAAAGACATCGAAGAATGGTCATCCGATCCCCAAAGTCCGACAATCTGTTGGCTCCCAGGTCTGGCTGGTACTGGCAAGAGTACTATTTCACGCACTGTCTCATGCAACATGAAAGACAGAACGCTTAGCGCAAGCTTCGTCTTCAAGAAAGGTGCCGGTAGCCGAGGAAGTGGCCGGCATCTATTTGCGGTACTGGCATATCAACTCGCCCTACAGTTCCCTCCAATCCGCCCACATATCTTACAGGCAGTGAGGGAGAATCACTCGCTTGCCATGACACCTATCCAAATCCAATGGCAAAAGTTGATTGTGAATTCACTCGTTAAACTGCAAGATGAAGGGCTCATAAAGCCTGTTGTTTTCGTTCTCGATGCCTTGGACGAATGTAATGAACAAGATCGCGGAGAGATTCTTCGTCTGCTACTGACAGCATGTCCAAGAGTACTACGAGTCTTTGTCACAAGCAGACCAGAACTTGACATTATGGGACATTTTGTCGACGAACCGCTCCACAGGGAGATTGTCCTTCACAAACTGGAATTCAAAACCATAGAGAACGACTTCTGTGTTTTCCTCCGTCAGTCTTTGGAGTTTTTCGTGGTGGAACACAACCGCACTCATCGTCAGAAGCACCTCCAGTTATCTTCAGACTGGCCTGGGGATAAGCGATTCCGGTTACTGCTTGGCAAGGCTTTGCCATTGTTCATCGCAGCTGCAACCTTCGTGCGCATGATTCGCGATAGACACTGGGCGAGAAGTCCTGATTACAAGATTGACTTCATCATCGATAACTCATCTAAGGTCAACTCTGAATATGATACTTTATACAAGCCTGTGCTGAGTCTCATGCAGAGCGGTGCGCCTGATGGTGACCTGGATGAAGTCAAACGGAATTTTGTTGATATCATTGGCTCTCTCATTCTGCTTGCAAGCCCTCTGCCAATAAAAGCACTCGCTGAGCTTCTTGGCATCGATGCATGGGCTGTGTCCAGTCAAATCGATCCACTCCGTTCGGTCATTGATGTTCCAGAAGATGATACTCCTCTTCAGCTGTTCCATCTTTCATTCAGAGATTACATCCTCAGTAGATCTGCTGGAGAACTTCAAGTAGATGGAGAGAAGACACATGCAAGCCTGGCAAACAGATGCCTCAAGCTCATGCAAGGAACTTTGAAAGCTGATATCTGCGGGCTTCGAAAACCAGGGAAGGGACTTTCCGATATTGAAACATCTGTTATCAATCAGTGCCTACCTCCAGAAGTTCAATATGCATCCTTATATTGGGTTCACCATTTGAAAGCGTCTGGGAAGCGAATTCGAGTCGAGGATGATGCGTACAGCTTTCTTCAAGATTTCTTTACGAACTGGCTCGAGGTTATATGCCTACTAAAAAAGATTGATCATTCTTTCTTGATGCTGCAAGACTTACAGAGCATAGTTGATGTAAGTAGCGTGTTCTCGGGCCATTCCTGCGCTGTCGCTGACTATTCTATCAGGAGACTTCTGGAACACAAGTACGGCAGTTTATTCAAGACTCCTTCAACTTTATTCGTTATTTCCGAGCTGGCATAGAGCAACATCCTCTCCAGCTATACCACTCCGGAGTCATATTCAACCCTAAGGAAAGCATCGCTCCCAATCCACTCAACCGCCGTCAATACCCCAACTACATCAAGCTGCCCTCTAACATAGATCTCAACTGGCCACAAAGTCAAGCTCTCGATGTTCTTGAAAGGCTAGCCCAGATATCATTCTTGCCAGACAATAAGCTAGCCTCAATTTGTTACGAGGGACAGCTCAGAATATGGGACCAGAGGTCATTTTCTTGTCTTCACAGTCTAAATCAAGGGTTTAGTCGGGACTATATCACGGTTCTCTCCTGGTATGATAGCAGAACGATAGCAGTTGGGTGCCCTGAGATGATAAAAATTTGGAATCTTGACACTAGTGTATGCGTCAGGAATCTAACTTTAGAGCGTTGTTCTGGTACTAAGGCTATCGCATTCTCGAGCGATGGAAGGTTCATGTGCTCAGTTTGTGACCGGGATTTCGAGTGCGTAGTGCTTATACACTGTCTTGAAACAGGAGAGTGTATTTCTGAGTTTGAAATACCGGACAAATCATGTCCTGTACATCTCTCGCCACAAGGTCAGTGGATTGCAACTATTGCGAAAGAATCCATGTTTCTTTCAAGGTGGAACCCTTTCACAACACCGTCCTGGACTGTCCTGGAAGACCAGCATGACGGCCACATACTACACTTCTCAAACGACGGCACGATGGTCGCCTCACTATCCTCAACATCGAAAACGGTCAAGGTATGGAGCACTGAGTCAAGCAAGTGTCTTCTTACACTTAATCTTGACAAGCCGATAGCTCCTGGCCAGTTTTCTCTGACAAAGGACTGGTTGGTAATCACTTTCGATAGCTATCGAACCGCCGTTCTTGATATAAGAACAGGGGCCGTTTCCAAGAGTTTGAGGAGTGACTTCAAAGTTGGGCCTATCATTTCAGACGACGGTACATTACTCGCAGGACAATCGCATGATGATGCCATCAGGATATGGGACCTTGCGTCAGGGGCCTTAACAGAAAGCAGCCATGGGGAAGCCATGGGAATCGAATTGGTCACTCCAATTGCGGATGGCAACACTATACTGTCGCAAAACGAGGGGGTCGTGAAGCTCTGGAATATGCAGAGTGGAGCCTGCAAAGAGACACTCGAACCAGAAGCCCCCTTCATGCACCAGATTTTCATAGCCGCTGCAACCGGCGCTTCAACATTTGCTATACTGAAAGAGCCAATGATTGAAATTTGGAGCATCGACCCTTTGCGTCAGTTAAAGACTTTCGAACGAGAACTTGGTTTGGTTGAGAGGCGGTATTGCTGTCTGGCCATTTCTGCCAATAGACAACGACTAGCTATATCGCCAGACCTTTGTTCAATTGAGATCTGGAACGTTGGTGATGGCGCTCTTGAGCATACAATCAACATGCCGTTTATGCACTTCCCTTGCATCGCCTTTTCATCGGACGGTGCCAAAATTGCCTACTATCTGATAAAAAGCATCGAGATTCGCTGTCTTCCTGGACTTGAGCCACTCACAATTACAACTGATGTGAGCCCGGAAGTGCCATACTTACGCACTCTCACCTTTCATGGCAACTGGCTGGTAGGTATAAATATGAACACGCAAGTGCAGGTCTGGGATGCATCAACCGGGGAGAGTATTTTTCTGTCAAAGCCATATCCAGAGCTCAGGGCATCCAATTTTCCGTACTCGTTTCTCAGTACCGATGCCATTATCCGTTCAGTCCACAGAGGCATAGAGGATCTGGAACCATATTACATTAGCCAAGAGCCTCCTTGGCTCATGAAGAATGGTGAGAAACTTCTCTGGCTACCACCAGATTACAGACCCCAGTCTGTATACATATCGGGGACGACCATGGTTCTTGGAACGCTTTCCGGGCGTGTAGTATTCCTGTATCTGAAGGAGTAGGATCAAAGCGTAATGAGTCCATCCCTAAGATCAGTAGTGTAGGTTCCAAGACATTGCGAGAAGTCTGAATTTACCCACGAATCAGAATTAGTTATCAAGATGTTCCCGCCAGAGACCGCTTTCCAAAACAAGCTAACTGACGCAGGGGCAATACTGGACCCTGTTGAAATTCCCAACTAAGCCTAGACCGGGACTTGTTTGCGAACTTTAGATTCGTACAAGTTCCAATGGGCCATAAACACGATTGAAACATATTGCCGACTAAAACACCGATAATCGAGACTTTTGTTAATCCTCCACTGGAAATATGTCGATGATGATGTGGAGAGAGTAACTTGGTCATCGGAATTCAGAAAGAGAATGAATATCGAAGGGCCTTTGGTCGAGAACCATGCTTATTTGTGTCAGATCGCGCTGTGGCGGGACTAAGTAATGTCAGAAATTAGATCCATGTCATCACATTGGATTCGC
This sequence comes from Fusarium acutatum, assembly GCA_012932015.1. Classification (NCBI taxonomy): domain Eukaryota; kingdom Fungi; phylum Ascomycota; class Sordariomycetes; order Hypocreales; family Nectriaceae; genus Fusarium; species Fusarium acutatum. Next base: position 101,892 of record JAADJF010000378.1, read on the forward strand.
TGGGAATGCTAGCGCTAACCCGGACTGTCGTGACCCGCGGGCTGAACGTGATGACGGATACGAGGATTCACCAAAATGCGGCACGAGACTTAATTGAGTAAACTTCGCAGAAGACCGATGTTGAATTGTTGAGATGAACAGTAGTTTTGCCTCAACCACATAGTACTCATTTGTTAGTAGTTAAACATTTGGTAATCGCAGGCACGAGAGATTTAGTGTTCCAACACTAGCAACGACAAATATTCACAATCGATAGGTCCGAGAGTTCAGCCAGGAAGATTATATTTACAAGAAGCGTATCTAGTTTACAAAGAAAGCTGAAGAAGATTTCCTTCTTATCAAGTCCAGAATGCCGTTCTCCTTCAAGACGCCAGCGCATGACATGACTTCAAAACACCACGTCCCGCGTGCATCATGTCAAATCACTGACATCCAATCATTTCTCTTACTACACACGCTTAGAACTGGTGAGCAGCGAAGTGGCGAGCGTGGCGGCGGGCCTTGGAAGAGCCAGAAGAGCATCCGCTGCTGGCACCGTTACCGGCAGAGGGAAGAGGAGTGCTCTCAGCGGCAACGGGGGTAGGCTGGGGAGTGGTCTCGGCAGAGTCGGGGACGTCAGGGACAACGGGAGCCGCAGAAGACTCAGTAGAAGAAGCAGGGGCGGTAGAAGCAGGAGCAGAGCCCTCGGTGGGAGAAGCACCAGAGCCAGAGTCGGAGCCAGAGTCGGAGCCAGAGTCAGAACCGCCCTCAACAGTCGTAGTGACATCACCGCCGGCACCATCAGCAGAACCACGGATGGTACCACCGGGGATGACATCAGGACCAGGCATGACATCGTAAGAGGTAGAGCTTCCCCAGAGGCTGAAGTTGACAGCAGCGTCGTCCTGCTTGTAGACACCGGGGATAGAGACAGAAGTACCGGGGATGCTGGTAGCGCTGTTGCCAGAGACCTCGACCTGAGCACAAGCATAGTAGAACTCAGCCTCGCCGGCGTGAGCACCGTGGAGAGCAATGTGCTCACCACGGATGAGGTACTGTCCATCGGGAAGAGTAGAAGGAATCTTGAAGTGGACAGAGTCCTCGTCCCAAGAGCACCAAGCAGTGGAGCGGAGAGACTCGGCATTGCCAGACTTGCAGATCAAAGCCTGGTGAATCTTGTACCACTTAAGGTCATAAGGGCTGTCACTGGTAGCGTCATTGACAGGAGCAGCGTAGACCTGAATGGGACCAGGGTGTTGCATTCCAGTACCGCCGAAAGCCTGCTTAAGACCAATCTCATCGCCAGCCTTGACCTTGAAGACGTCGGAAGAGGGGGTTGAGCCCTTGTTGCAGGTGAAGTCCTTGTCGGTGGGAGAGATAGAACCATCGGGGATGCCCTTGAACTTGGTGGGCATGTAGCCGTTCTGGTGCTTGCGGATGTACTGGTTATCAGTACCTTCCTGTTGGCCACCGAGGGTGAGCTTGTCGAAGGTGTAGTGAGCGCTGACGGCGGAGGCCAGGCTGAGAAGAGCGGAAACGTAAGTGGTGGTCTTCATGGTGAAATGATTGGAATGGTAAAGTCGCAAGCGAACTTGGTAGAATGAATGTTAAGTGAAAAGAATGAGAAGAGAGACTAGCTCTTTGAAACGAATGAAATGAAATGGACTGATTGGAAAAGGATGCTTCTTCTCATTCTGGAGGGTTCGTTGAAGATGTTTATATACCAACTCATCATATCGTGTTGTGGGAGTCGTCGTTTGGGACAAGCTTATGCTCGACAAGGTTTGGCGCCAGCTTGCTTTACCGTTTACGCTTAACTCTGTCTCAAGTTGTTTAAAAATGCAAGGTTCATGGCGGCCTGTTTGTCATGTCCCGTCTTGGCTTGAACTGTGGAATTTTTCCATCTGTTTCCGCCTGTTATCGTGTTTCGATGATGGGCCTTTCATTTTACTCCAGACGTTTAGTTTCTCGGCGGATCAACATGATTTGCTGAGATCGCTGGTTCTTAGTTTCATCGTGTTTCAATGACAGGGGAGGTTTTGCTGACTTGGGGTTTAGTAATTGGGTTTGGCCAATGAGATGCCTCAGTGAGATACGGTCTTATCGTAATCTTGCGGCTCTGTGAATTGAGGTGCTAATCGGAAGCTAGTATTTTGTACCTGCAGGCTAATACCTTTAATGTTATTTAGAGTTTATACCTGAGAATAACCATACAGGAATGCTAACCTTAACACATGTCGTCGTTGGCCGCAGATGCTCACTAACAGTTCCCCTGTGTTTCAAGTATATTGAACTGTTAGGTGCCATCCCCACCACTTCAGACGTTTCAACCATCCTAAATTCGGTTAGCCGACGTCGCTGTGGCTTGCCTGCAATTTTGACACTAATCTTAATTGAGCTTAAGTCTCGTTTGAGCTCGTTCAAGGTCCCGACTCATTGGAACGATGTCTGTTCGCAAGACAAGGAATATCACATCAGGCCATTGCTTTTTTGTCACACCTCTTCAGGTCGGCAGTTCGTATTGACTTGAAGCCCCTTGAGCATTGCTTCAGCTTCCGGTGGCATGAGGGGAAGAACAAACAAATTTGCAAAGCTGACGTAGATCATAATGTCGCCATTATGGGAACATACAGTATTCGCCTGCAGTCCAGGCAAGCGAGTCTTTCTACGGATAGAGGGTGGGATACTCAACAAGGTTCTCTCAGCTTATGGTACACGATAGGCGCGCCCCTAATAGATAGGCTGAACCACGATCAGAGCACAGAGCAGCCATCACGCTCTTCATCTGGCATAGCTCATGCACAGTGATCATACTGGTATTAGAGATCACTCGCGGGGGATTAAGGAGCCGCAATGACATGGACACATACAGTAAGCGCTCCCGCAGTTAAAAGCCACCAATCAAGCAACTGGTAACTGAAAGTTCAAGATATGGTGGCGCGTCACGCATTTGTGTGCGGGCGGAGACATGTGAGGCAAATTGAAAGGAGTAGCATCTCACTACAATGGCATGGGTATGGATTCAATAAATCCATGCCAGACATGAGCAGCAGAACTTTCGCATACATATCAAACGGGCTTGGCATGACGACTGATTACGTGGCATGGGACACAGGAGTCAGAGATAGGGGGAGAGTTTGGAGGGGACAATGCAAAGTGGACAGTCCGATGTGGGCTACGGAATAGATACATATATACTTGCAGTTCAGACCTGCGTCTGGGAGCTTGAAATCACCTCACGGGATAGTTCGGTGACATTGACTATCGTTGTCACTGTCACTACAATACCAGTGACGTATCTGTTGACGATGCATCCGGATTCTCACAGTGCGTTTGAGTTTCGTGAACTCTAGTTATAGAGTCTACCACGACTTTACGGTCGAGCGCGAATGATGCTTACCCTTACATCATGTCAACTTAGATAGGAGGACATTGTTGCAGATAGTCGGTTACTTTGCTGGGTAGGCTATTTAGACATGTGTGTTCTCAGTAGTCTTGTCTTGCGCCCGACACAAGCAGTTAAAGTTTCGCATCACAGCTTCCGCCTGGTTTATAAAGTCGCAAGGGGTCGGGGTATCGAGGCTGGCTATAGTGAAGATGTCGGTGTAGTGTGGTCTTGTTGAAGTATGAAAGGCTGTTGATGGCTCGGTGAAGTGAGAAGAGGGTGCTGTCTACAAAGTCGGGATGCTGCGTCTTGTCGTTCGAGAATGGCTTCTATAGCTCGAGGTCAAGTGGCAGTTCTAGAGAAAGAAGAGAGTCGGACTCTTGGTATTTATACTCCCGTCGTTCCCGTGGCAGTGAAGTCATCAATAGCAAAGTGGGTTCACTTCGGTGGGGCATGAGATAAGATAGAGCAGAGGTGAAGCATCGCTCAACATCTTACCCTACATTCTAACAGAAAAATATTTATTCCATTCTCGCAATGCATTATTGGTAATTGGTTGGTTTAATTAATCATTTTCACTCTAATATTGATTTATTTACAATCCCTCTGTGAGTTTTACAGATTCTATTTCCGATCGAAGAGTGTCATCTTCACTTTGTTACAATATTGTTTGGGTTACGTGTCAAGCTGTCAGTAACGTAAATGATGGCATGTCCCACAATATCACATCATGAATCTCATAGGCGCGGTAATCATAGAGGCACAGTCAACGATGACATTACTGAATTCATTCACCAGCATATTCAACATGCTTCTCCAATGCAACGTTGATGCCCTCATTATTCTCTCTTTGGAGGAAGATTAATCTTGACATGACTATCATGCTACGTCCATTCAGCCTTGAAAGATCACGAGATATCGCGGACAGAATATCCGGTGATATCCAATTCACCCGGTGAATCCCAGCTGATGCGCGCCTGTCAAACCCGTAGCTGAATGCCGCTCAGATAACCATCATTACCACCTACTATAAAGATGAAACCAGAATCGAGCAAGTTGTCCAACTCTCCGTGCCGGTATCCGTTTACCCAATGCTAACGATTGGTGGCTTTACGCGGAGAAATATTACCCCAAGATGATTCTCGATTCGGCAGAAATCTAGAATATCACCAACACCCCATACATGAAACGTGACCCACGTGTTTCCCGTGGGAACGACGCTGAACGAGCTCACGTTCCTGAATTGGGCATCTGGCTCGTGCTTTTAGCTGATACGGGATTGGTCTCACGTCTCAAGGGGCCTATTCAGCCGAAATGAGACCCCTGCCAGCCCTGCTAGTACCATTGTCTGTGGGGCGTTTGTCAGAACTGACACACACTAGCTCCCTTCAGCTTTGGCTTTTTGAGTTCTTGTTCGAGTTTCACCTGAAGTTGATGAAAACAAGTACGCCAAGTAAACAGAATATCGTCTCAACTCTTGTCAATCTCTTGGCTATCGACAGAGTGACACGAAACAAAACATACCATTTAACCGTACATCAGATGACGGTGAGCCCAAAGTAAAGGCCCGAATTACGGGGTCGTGTATATGCACCCCAGAAACAATGCAATGCAAAAAGCAAGGCATGCCAAAAGTTCCGTTAATCTGGAGATTATCCAGGAGACAGAGCCGCCTCGACTCACGCACCCCTGTCTCGGCATAACTCCTTTCAACGACAATCTATCTCGAAACAGCCCTAGGTACTCGGAGCACCGTCCGAATACTGCGAAGGGGCTAGCTCAATCGGACAAATCAATCCCGGGCACTGACTCTTTCGAGAATACCATCGTTCTTTGAGATGGCAAGGGGCCGACCCGATCAAGATATATAAGATGATCTAGTCCACCCTCTCTTGGCACTTGGCATTCTCATCACTCAAACAACTACATTCATTACAACACCTTCACAGCTTCATTCACCGTTTGCAGGTCAAATCAAACGTTTTATCTTTCTTTGTCACATATCTCTACCACCAAGAACTTCTTCCAAAATGAAGCTGTCTTCCTTCCTCTACACCGCCTCGCTGGTCGCGGCCATTCCCACCGCCATCGAGCCCCGCCAGGCCTCCGACAGCATCAACAAGCTGATCAAGAACAAGGGCAAGCTCTACTACGGAACCATCACCGACCCCAACCTGCTCGGCGTCGCAAAGGACACCGCCATCATCAAGGCCGACTTTGGTGCCGTCACCCCTGAGAACTCGGGCAAGTGGGATGCCACCGAGCCCAGCCAGGGCAAGTTCAACTTCGGCAGCTTCGACCAGGTCGTCAACTTTGCTCAGCAGAATGGCCTCAAGGTCCGAGGTCACACTCTGGTCTGGCACTCCCAGCTCCCTCAGTGGGTTAAGAACATCAACGACAAGGCTACCTTGACCAAGGTCATTGAGAACCACGTCACCCAAGTCGTTGGACGCTACAAGGGCAAGATCTACGCCTGGGTATGTTTTCTTCACTCGAACTTCTTTGAAATGGCTTTGCTAACATGTTCAGGACGTCGTCAACGAGATCTTCGACTGGGACGGTACCCTCCGAAAGGACTCTCACTTCAACAACGTCTTCGGCAACGACGACTACGTTGGCATTGCCTTCCGCGCCGCCCGCAAGGCTGACCCCAACGCCAAGCTGTATATCAACGACTACAGCCTCGACTCCGGCAGCGCCTCCAAGGTCACCAAGGGCATGGTCCCCTCCGTCAAGAAGTGGCTCAGCCAGGGCGTTCCCGTCGACGGCATTGGCTCTCAGACTCACCTTGACCCCGGTGCCGCTGGCCAAATCCAGGGTGCTCTCACTGCCCTCGCCAACTCTGGTGTCAAGGAGGTTGCCATCACCGAGCTCGACATCCGCACTGCCCCCGCCAACGACTACGCCACCGTCACCAAGGCCTGCCTCAACGTCCCCAAGTGTATTGGCATCACCGTCTGGGGTGTCTCTGACAAGAACTCTTGGCGCAAGGAGCACGACAGCCTTCTGTTCGATGCTAACTACAACCCCAAGTCTGCTTACACTGCTGTCGTCAACGCTCTCCGCTAAATGTGGCTTGCGTGACAGGATCAGATCTCTGGTCTTGAGGGGGAGCATCGTTGCAGTTGCTTTTGGTCATCACCATATTCTTCTTTTATAACTCTGTATATAGTTGTTTGTTTGTACAAAATCTCGTCAAATGGTAACTGCTTGGTCGGTTGTTGGAAGATAGCTGGGCTAGTAGTCAATACATATCCTTACCATTAAATTTCTGTTCTCTGTGATTCATCTGCCCTTGATGACTTTATTAATATAGTATCGAACTCTCGAGAAGACTAGTGAGTGAGCTAAAAGTAGCATGTGTGAAACTAGTCCTTCAGATGGTAGTGCCACCAACGGTGCCGAGGTGCAGTAACGTTCATACCGCCGGTAGTTGAAGATGGTTCAGTCCGTCCACCAAGATCTTGTCGTGATAGCGGACGAGAAACTTCCGGCAGACATTGTCCGTGTGTAGGTTTTCAGTAGCCAATCGGCAAGTACTCCACAATCTGCCCCGGAGCTGCAGTGCCACCACGATCCGGAAGCTAGATGAAGAGCCGGGAACATGATGATCTGATCTAATAGGGAAGATTGCATACTTGGCGTTTCTGGGCATATGCGGGGGGGGATATGCATCCTCATATGGGGCAGCGAGTCTGGGCGTTGGGGTTTCCAGATCAGAACGATAAGCTTGTCCACAGTAACGATCGTAGGAACCGGTATGCATCGCTCGTATATCCCTCCTTGCACTCGCCAGACAAAACTCAGATTGACCCTTCATCTCGCTGCTTTCCGTTATCTCTTCTAGCCACTTCAGCCACAAACTCTACTTTCTCAAACACAACTCATCGCTCCCGACATATTTCGAGAAACTTGATAGGCAGCATCGCCAACAGGCGCAATAATTCGCTCAAGAAAATGACGATATTCTCGCCAAGACATCTTCAACACTCTTTTCCCCCAGAACACCTTCCAAGAAAGCCTTAGTCTGCACATTTAAGCATGATTTTAAGCGTCGTTACCCCGCCTGCCAAGATGATCTTGGCGTGGAGGAGGAGGGGATTAAAGTTCTTCGAGAACAACGCTATCCAATGGGTTTTTCGTATTAAGATCCCCGCATTGCTTTACGGGCGCAATGAAAATGATGGCTGAGAAGATACGGTATTTTGCGGATTGACGTCAGCGAGTGAGATGCGACGAAACCTTGATGTTGGGGGGGATTGTAAGTGCATGATGGAATGGTGGCATTAAGATGTCCGGGTGAGGTTGTGTATAAAGAGTCAGATCGCCCTCGCATTGTATCAAGGTCATTTGCAAACCGACTTCCACAGAAGCTACAACAACAACATGGATGCTCGTCACTCTTTGGACAAGCGAGATAGAGACCCCGTGGCTCTCGATGAGGTCGAAGAGGTCCTCAAGACAGCCCCCCAAGCACGCGACTACTCAGGCGCACATGAAAAGACTGACCCCCGTGAGATCGCCCTCGTGCGAAAGCTCGACTGGTGGATCATGCCTATTCTTTGGCTGATGTACTGGCTCAATTACCTCGTCAGTGTTTCCATCAGGTGTCTTTTCGTGGATGCTGACCATCTCAGGACCGAAATGCCATCGCCCTCGCTCGACTGAACACCATCGAAAAGGACCTCAACCTCACCGGTTCCCAATATCAGACCTGCGTCTCGATCCTCTTTGCAGGTTATGTCATTGTTGGTATTCCAGCGAACATGGTCGTTACTCGCGTCCGACCCAGTATCTGGATGGCGTCTTGTATGACGGTCTGGGCCATCATCAGTGGCTTGACGGCGTTGAGTCACAACTATACCGGTTTACTGCTGACGCGCTTCTTCTTGGGCATTACTGAGGCGCCGTATTATCCTGGTGCACTGTATATCCTTGCGCGATTCTACACTCGCAAGGAGCTTGCGACTCGCATCTCGATTCTGTATACCGGAAACATTCTTGCCACGGCCTTTGCAGGGTTGATTGCCCTTGGCATCTTTGAGATGGACGGAATGGTACGTGCCTAGCCCCGTCACTCCGCAAACACTAATGTCTCAGGCCAATCTCGCCGGATGGCAATGGCTCTTCATCATCCAAGGCGCCGTAACCCTCGTAGTTGCACTCATCGGTTTCTTCGTCCTCCCCGACGAGCCACTGACAACACATTGGTTGACCGAACAGGAACGACAACTAGCCCACGAGCGAACCCAGCGCGACACCGTTGGAAATGCCGGCGAGTCAACAAGCTTCTCTGGTATTCGTGAAGCAGCGAAAGATCCCAAAGTTTGGCTTTTCGTCGTCATGCAGCACTGTCATCTTGGTGCGAATGGCTTCAAGAATTTCTTTCCGACTGCTGTCAAGACGTTGGGGTTTAATCAGACTATTACGCTGGTTCTGACGTGCCCGCCTTATTTGATTGCGGGAGCGATTTCGATCGCGTGGTCTTGGTCTTCGGGACGTTTCAATGAGAGGACTTGGTAAGTTCTTAGGCATTATTGATGAGGTTGGTACTGACTCCTTAGGCACATCACCATTGCCAAAGCCGTTGCGGTGTTTGGCTTCGTTCTTGGTTGTGCGACGCTCAATACTGGTGCTCGATACTGTAAGTTTCCAAGTGTCTCAAAGTCAAAGTATCGGCACTAACGAGTGTAGTCGCAATGTGCGTCTTTTCGATCGGTACATACGCAGTCAACAGTATCATTCTCGGTTGGGTGTCTGCCACTTGCTCTCAGACCAAAGAGAAGAAAGCTTGCTCCCTCGCCATCGTCAACTGTATCGCCGTCGCATCATTCATCTGGACTCCGTATATGTGGCCTTCTTCCGACGAACCTCGTTACACAATGGCTATGTCTTCAAGCGCTGCTTTGAGTGTCGCGACTGCAATTGGTGCGTGGGGAATGAGGTTCTGGCTTATGCAGGAGAATAAGAAGATCAGACGGTCTGAGAATGAGTCGACGTTGTACTACGCTTATTAAAGTGAGCGTGATCGCTTTAGCAGCCAAGCCGAAGCTCTCTGTCTCCGCTTACAGGAAATTGGCAAGGCAAGGGCCTACATTCACATTTTATATATGTCACTCAGAATTGTCGCAACAAGCTGCTAAATGTAGTATATTTGCCTAAAGCTTCGTGACCAGTGATATGACCCTCCCCAATAGAAGCAATATGCCTAACATGGTACCAAATCCTGTCTATGATAAAAGCAAATCAGCTCTTCTTCGCATAGTTCCGAGGTCCATATTTTCCACGAATATTGTCAATCCTCCAAAATAATAGCAATTCTGCCAAGTACATGCCTATTCTGCGCTAAATCTGCGTTTTTGGCCCCTTTCAGGCTCCAATGTGGATCATCCATTCTCATCAATTTCGTAGCCCAGAGCACTTTCTCTGCACCGTGCAGAGTAATTTTGGTTGCGAATGCGAAAGAGGCTTCGGAACCTGTGCGCAGTGCATGATCCACCAACTCAGTGTAAAAGACTGCCGGGAAACTCGAAGTCTCGGTCCAGCTCACTCATATTGCACTCGGTGACTGTCATCTCGCCCTCGCCAGGCCTTTTCATTCCCCGGAAGAAAAATGGATATTCATGAGTGACACAGATCTGCTCCAGCCGGGGAACTGCTCGAGAGATGTGCAGGATCAGTCTCGTGTACCACTCTGCCACTTGTTCGTGACTGAGAGGCTCCTTGGTGGACGATGTCCAATCTTCGCGCATGAGACGATTGCACATCGTATCCTGGTCGAGAGGAAAGGCGAAACGAACTATTTTGGGCATTTCGTTCAATTTTGATGTGATGTCGTCTACAGCTCTGTGCTGGCGGAGAGTGTCAGCAAGATTCATCTCACGAAACTGATTACACTCTACTTACAAGCTTCGTCAGGTCACGTCGCGATACGAAGTGATACCGCAGAAAACACTTCTCTTTCGTGAAAACTTCAGAAAGGATGAGCCACTCCAGCTGCTTGAAATCCTGACAGGTCGCTGGCAGGATATCCCACGCAGCGTTATTGTACAACTCCCCGTGCTCCATCCGGTATCTGCAAACAATCCACAGCACCTCGAATTAGGTGGGTCGATGAATCACTGTCAAACACTGGCACACCACTTGGGAGACCTACCACTCAGGTTATGCAAAAGGCGACATAGTTACCCATGGCTCAGTTCCAATTCAAAAAAAGCGAGCATGGTGTTTCACTTTTGATATTTTGGGTAGATATTGTGCACCAGAACCAAAGTCAAGCTAGAGGAACATAACCTTTGCATATACTTTAAGCATACATCCCATGTTACTAAGTCTTGTCTGGGTTTATAACTTTCCAGTAGTAAGCTAATTAATATTATTTTTATATTTGATATTCTTGTGATCCCCTGGACGTCCTTGCATTGAGGATTCAATATCCTATCACCCAGTAGCTTACAATTTCCCCCCGTTAGCCACATGATGAGTCTGTTGATATCATATTGAATCCATGTAAAAGACGTATTCAACTTTCTGTACCTATCGAATGATCCTGTCGCTGAGTTCATCGTGCGCTCCCCCAGATCAATCTCCATCAATAGCCCATCATGAATGCGGGCCTGTCGAGGGGATTGAAACCTTGGCAACAAAATGCACCTGACATCTGTTCCATGCTTTGCAATACCTTGGAAGTTAAGTATTTTACATACCATTGGCGGAAGTCAACTAATTTTGATCGTATTGTATTGATGAAGTTGAGCTATCTAATATTCCATAGCCAAATGGCTCTTTATTGAGTCCAGAGTGATGTCTTGAGAAATTGATGGAGGTCGGGTACCAGGTTCATCGCCGCATCGAAGCTAATGCTGTCGTGGAAATACTAGCCTTCTCTCTGGGGAATAATCATTGGGTCATTTCTAAGCCGGATTGAACAAGTATTTTAGTACGCCGGTACCCGGATCAACATCAGAGCTGTTACCGCGCTGCCTAAGTTGGAATGGTTGCGGTCCGTCATGGTAGACAAACTCTTCGACCTCCTTGTCAACACAAGTATATCAGCCATAACAAAAGATCTTGGCAGATCTTGATCCTTCCCTCAACAGGTCGCTGTTTCCAATCGAGCTTATCGCGGATATCTTCTATTAAGCTTATATAGTGGCCGTCACCTTCCATGAAAGTGAGAAAGCTCAGCTCAACAGTTTGTACTGTTGGCGGTAACTTTGACAGGAAAGTGACAAGGTCGGTTTGTGCTACTAATACGTTTGATAGCCCGAAGTGCGTGAGCTGCTGCCATCGGTCGATGGGAAAGACGTCGAATAACGACGTATATTTATACATGTCAATTGTCCAAGAATGCCGATTCGTGGCAAAGTCCGTATGGAAGCTAAAATGTCTCATATCGGTTGCTTCACGAAGGGCATCGTGTAGTATCCTTTGTCATATATCTCATATTCTTCGGCAAGATAGAAACCAAGGAGACGTGATCATTGAAGCTTCTGGAAACCGGGACGCTTTATTATATCGCAGAAATTGTTGTATTCTTCCGTGCTTTGGTTCAGGGCGAAGTGATTTATGCCAGTATGAAGCTGATGAGCGTCAAGCATCAATTCCGTGACGTTGTGCTTCTCTTCAGCTAGGACCTTCGTGACGATTCGAAACCCATGCCATAAGCTCTTGTCTTCCTCCACAGCGTCGTCGCTAACCCAAGGCATGGCCAACGCCCATTGGTTTCCAGGCAAGGGTTTGGGCCATCCTCGGGGTACAGGATAGATGAAGTCATATGGAAAAGATCTAATCATGGGTGTTCTGTACTGAGGCTCAAAGAGATATCTGTGAGCAGCCGGTGTGACGGCCACTCTCTTCAGGTTCGGGAATTGTCGAAGAGTGTAACGATAGATATTCTCATCTGTTTTTGACACTACGATATCTCTCTATTGACCTTACAGGAGATTGTAGTACTCAAATGAGTCTTGGTATGACATGGCATTATCCAACTGGTGTTATTTCAACACATCATCAGATCGTGCAAACGGGCCCGTCATACGATCTTTAGCGGCTTTGATACTATTCTTACAGCCACGAGCAAACCAGCCAAAATTTTCGATAAATCTCATCGGTGGCAACGGCCCTGGCTACCGTAAGGTTCTCAGGATTGGGTGGTATAAAAACGCGACTGATCTGCAGCTGGCAATTTTTGCCAGAAGAGGACTGGCGAGTCGAAGATTCTTGATGTCGCTGTTTAGTAGAAGATCGCAAATGGCACCAAGTAACTCGTTAGGTAAAATACTCAACAGTTGAGGTCTTCGGGGTGGCGTCTGTTTGATTCATGGCCATGTGTTTATAGGGCTCAAGTGAAAGATGTTGATGATGTCGAATCACAGAACAAATTTGCGAGGGACAAAACTCTCCGTTTAGCTGTTAGGATCATGTGACTTGGCTGTTGGTTCGTACCCATCGTCTCTAAACTCCGAGCATTATCCTCACGAATGATGCCTACTACTTCGACAAGAACCAGACCATCCTCGTAGACATATTCCTCACCTCCTCGCTCAGGCATATGCAGCTGGTGCTTGGGCTACTGGAGTGACCTCGAACGTGGTTAAGTTTGGAAAACGCTCAAGAGCATACAGGAAAGCCTTTTCATGAGCATGAGTCTTAATTACATCTTCTTTCTGTTGTACAAGCTTCTTGAAGTGAGAAAAGCACTGCCGACCAAGGCTGATGCCCCTGAATTGGTTGTCTTGTCTACCCTTAGTCCAGAGCATTCCCTTGGCAGCCAGTGAGCTCTTGAGTTGCATGATGGACACTCTACACCATCGAACATACCACTCATCCGTTTCCTGGCTTTCTTGGCTGTGTGGTTCTGCGTAGGCGTCATTTCACTGTTGTTTTCTTCGGACCCTTCGCTGACAGTATCATGACAACACGGGATCCATTCGTCTCCTTGATAGATTCCAGCGGGGAGTCTTCCCAGTTGGCTTGCTTTCCCGTGGTGCCAGATATCACGGTTGGCAACACCAATGAGGATGCGGATATCCCGTGGACTTGGGGAGACGAAGACGCGGTCAATTCTCAGCTAGATGTATCATTTGCAGCTGAGACTTATAGCTGAGAGCTTAAATCAGCGGAGGGAACTTCGCCGATTCCCAGACGAGCGAAGTCTTTCAAGAAGCGACAAGTAGGGCGCGCGCTCTTGATTCCGCGATTAGGCAGTGGGAAATGCATTCAGTAGTTTGATAAGTACGATGGAGGCTTTATGATGACACCTTGAGGTCTCAACGGGTCTTTTTGCATTGATTCACATAACGTGTGTACATAATGCCCGCTTTCCATTCTACTGTAATCCCTCTTGACGTATGATAACCGCTGAGATGACGGAAAATCATTCTGACATTAATCATCTCTACTTGTAAAGACGGCTAGCTCTTTCAAGATCATTCCAGAACTCACACTGCCTTCGCCGACTTCTGTCCTCCTCCACAACAGTAAAGTTCCCAGGATTTACCAAAAGCTGCTTCGCATACGCACTTCCCTTCTCACCCGCCTTGTACTGCGGCCACTCCACAGTTCCATCCAACCTCTTCTTGTTAGGATCACCCGTCAAGACAAAGCTGTTGATATACCTATGGTAAATCCGCGCAGTCTCAGGATAAGCAACATGGGGGCCATTCCAGATGTATGCAGCATCAGAGGCGTGAGGAATTCCTTTCCACGACTGCGCAACCAATGGAAAGTCAGGAGTGTTAAAATGAAGGCTCCATGTGGGAACTCCTGCGCTAGATGTAGTGACGGCGGTCTGGCGGCTCATGCAGATGTACGCCATGTCGGACCATGCAGCTGAGATGCGGTTGTACTGAGTGCTGTTTGGGGATCCGGCCCATGGGGAGTCGGGGTATGCTACGGGGTCTGGGTACAGCTCGTTGATGAGAGCGAGATCCGTGATGTTCAGACCAGGACTGATTCGATGCCAAAACTGAACAAAGTCGTCGTTGGTTTCCAAGTCACCGGGAGTGTAGTATTTTCCTTCATTAGAGGTATAGGTCGTGATGATGGGGAGATTGTGGAACGTGCCCTCTTCTTCACTCTTAGATCCCGCTTTCTCAATCATTGGGCCTCCAATTGACGGCTGCCAAGGCCAATTGAGTTGATCTTTAGCATCCTCATATGCCTTTGCCGAGTACTCCCGTATCTTTTGTGCAGACGCACTGCGCAAACAACCCATTTGCTCCTTGTCGTTAACGTCGGTGGAGCAATTGATATAGTTAATCAGGCCTGCGAAGTCTTTCTTGTATCTGGGATAGTCTGGACCTGGGAACGACCGAGCTGTCGCTGAGCCAGATTGAAGAATCGCGCGCGCGAAGAGAGGCTTGTTCTTATCAGAGTCGTAGTTATGGAAGTAGTGGAATGCGGTGGAGTGTGCACCAGCTGATAAGCCTCCAAGCGTGATTTGTCGAGGGTCTCCTCCGAACGAGCTCAAGTGTTTCTGAAGGAACTGCAAGAAAAAGCGCTGGTCTTGCAGACCCAGGTTTAGAAGTCCCTCACGCTCGAACAGCTTGCTGGGTAAGAATCCGAACGCATTGAGACGGTAGTTGAACGAGACAACAACAACCGGATCAGCAGAAGACGCAACGAAAGAAGCGCCATCAAAATCTCGTCCTGAGAATGATGCAAAACCACCGCCGTGGATCCAAACCAGCGTTGGTAGTTTCTTGCTGAGCGGCACGCCAGGTGTACGGAAGACATTGAAGTTCAAGCACGCTTCGTCTTGTTCATCTGGGTTAGGATACATGAGATCCTGCAAGCAAACTGATCCATATTTTGTAGCGTTCTGTACCCCCTTGAGGGATTGGGGCTGGGACTCGAGAGGACGGAAGCGTCTGTCGCCTACGGGTTGCTCGGCATAGTCAATTCCAAGCCAGGCGTTGACGGATTGAGGAAGGTTGTCTCCGAGCAAAGTCTTGGAGATGTTTGTGCCAGCGAATGTACCATAGCCTTGAAGAGTAACTTGTGGTATAGAAGAATTGGCAACAGCTAGAAATGAGAAGAAAAGAGACCCTAGCAGAACGGCTGGAGACATGAGAGAGTACATTGTATCCGAGAGTGTCGAATTATCGAGCTGATGCTCCATGATTTGTTGCAAACTCATCGTCTCTTTTACACTCAATCCGGCTGTGCTGAAGCTCGGTATAGTAAAGAGTCCCTTGTAGTGTTTGAGTCGGTTTTGGTCTCGGGCCATGAATCTGGATGCCGAAGCGGAATAAGGTTGAAGCTACCCCGCAGCAGAGTTGACGTTTCGCCAGAACTTGACAAAGTGGGACAAGGTCGTACAGATGGAATAGATAAGATTGCCGAGCTGGCCATTCATCTTGAAGAACATGTATATCTCGCATAGAGAGAGACGTAAGATAGTTCATGCATGTCTCTCTAGAATTTACTGTTTAAGGCAATTTGATCTGCAAGAAACTAAGTAACCAATCAGGTGGTGCATGTTGATCTCACTCTCAATCTTGAATTGAGAAACATCTGTTCTTGGCTGGGAAAAGAAATCTGTCAATGCATGCCTGAAAAAACTTAGTTTTTGCATGAGGTTGGTGTGACTTGTAACGGTATTGGCCAGCTAACCGACGGCTGCATCTCACAGCACTGCTACAGTGATGTGTCTGAAGTTATCGCCATCATAAAACATTCAGTTGTCTCTTCGGCGGCCAGAAGTTTCTCCAGTGGATTGCATTTGCTTCACAGTAGTTGCACAGGAGACAAGGTCAGATTCAGAAGCCATGTCAATGGTTGAAATTGTCTTGGTGTTGAAGTATTCTGAAGATCAACAATCGGAAAGCTTCCGACGGAAGGGGTTTCCGATGGACTCTTCCTTGAGACTCAGGCAGATGCTGCGAAGACCAATATTGCTGTCGTCAAGAGGGTACAGACGACGAGGTCAATATCCCTCAAGTCAAGGCAAGCCATCTCAAAGTGAGGACCCTAAAATGATTGTCAAGCCAGTAGCTAATCCGAGCCTTGAGGCTAAATCTTAGTTAGAAAGTGATTCTGAACTCAATACATATCATGTTGCTTTGTGTTGTCAAAAATGGAGCCACAGGAGTCGTCCATAAGAACGGTCCCCTGCTTGGAACTCTCTTCAAGGTCCAGTCGCATTATCTCCAGCAAACTGATTATTTAATATATCTAGTAGTAATTTCCACAGTGTCGGCACAAAATACAATTGGTACTAGACAGCTTCAGTGCGTTAAATAACGCCTGGAAGACGTGCCTAGCTTCCCTGGTATATCAACCCATTGAGGCTCATCCATTCACATCTTCACGCATTGTTTTTTAGCCCCATTATCTGGTGAGCTGTCCTGATGCAAGGGGCGACCACGCGTAAAATCTGCAATCATCTTATCTACCTGAACCAAAAATAATTTCACAAACTTTACGAGGCGAGTGCGAACTGTAACTTTTTTAGGGTGGTGACCGCCAACAAGTCAATTGACGAAATTGGGTAACACCTAGACACGAGACGCTCTGCTCATCTCGCCAGCAAGGCTGTTGAGTAAAATCTCGGATCTTTATTCCTTGATCCTAATTATAGATGTGAAATATCGGTAGCAGAATCCACAAATTATTGTACCTAATTTTGTAAATCAACATGGTCATCCTTGTCTTGAATTAATGAGGTCAGTTAAGTCAGCCCTATCGATATCCCTCTCTTATCGATACCGATAAGGAACAGGGACTTCTTACAGAATGAGGAGAGCAACTCAGACGTTAGGGTGATTTGGTATAGCATTAGTCGAATAGCGGTCGGCAACCGCATACTTACGGTGTAAAGTCTGGTGGCAGGTCACGATAACGAATTCGACGCCCTTTGTCATGTCTCTGGTGGTCACGCGTGACTGGAAATTGAGCCAACGCTGGGTCATTATCAGAGGAGCCCCGCTTACCCTGTACACTCACTGCAATGTTCGTCAGCCCGGTTTTCTACTTCAAGACTGGACAAAACAGCCATTTCCCTTATTCAAACTATTCTCTCTTAATCTCCTATTATCTAAAAATAGCTTTCCTTGCGATAATCTGTCGAAAGAATATTCCAGATGTGTTGGAAAGCTTATTATGCTTGATATCTTTGATGTGACATCGATGACCCCCCGGCGCCGGCGGGCATCAAGGATCATCAATGTTCCGTCCCTAACGCCGCTTAATTCACCATATTTGGTGTAGCCTGATTTCCCCACGGGCCTGCCTCGGCAAAAAGAGGTGATGGACCGGCTAGACATGGAGTTTCTGCTACTTTGCCCGATTTGGAATGTGAGCCCGGCAATCAAAGGCGTCAAGATGCGGATCAACGCGGGGATGTCATCGACGCCCTGATTCTTGTAGATATATAAAGACAGTTCATTGTTCGACATCTTCTCTCTTTACATGATAGACATAGAACGACATTTACGAAAAAAATGACACATACAAAGGAAGCAACTGTCCCCCTCGGGGAGTATCTCTTTACCCGCCTCAAGCAACTCAAGATCGGCTCTATCTTCGGCGTTCCAGGCGATTATAACCTCAGATTGCTGGACTACATCAAACCGACTGGTATCAACTGGGTCGGAAACTGCAATGAACTCAACGCCGCTTATTCCGCAGATGGGTACTCTCGCATCCAAGGTCTCAGCGCTGTGATCACTACTTTCGGCGTAGGCGAGCTCTCAGCGATCAATGGCATCGCCGGTGCTTACTCTGAACGAGCACCAGTCATCCACATCGTCGGTGCACCATCAAGGACCCTCCAGAATGCAAGGGCCTTGGTGCACCATACGTTCTTGGACGGAGAGTATGGAAGGTTTGCAGAGATGCATCGACATGTTACTGCTGCGCAGACTTGTTTGACAGATGTGCAGACCGCAGCTGATAAGATCGACTGGATCATTGAGCAAGCCATGATTCATCAGAGACCGGTCTATCTGCAGATTCCTGATGATCTGGTTTCAATGCAGGTCTCGACGGCTAATTTTGAGAAGAGACCTGTTATTCGCCCTGCGCCGTCTACTGCTGAGATCAGCGCGGAGACCGTGGATAAGATCTTGCAGCGAATTTACTCTGCTACCAAGCCTCTCCTCTATGTTGACGGCGAGAGTCGCAGTATTGGTGCTATTGACGAGATCAACAAGCTCATTGATACTACCAACTGGCCAACCTGGACAACGGCATTCGGAAAAGGTCTCATCAGCGAGGAGTTGCCCAACGTTCATGGCGTATACCTGGCCGACGACGGAGATAAAGCGTCGCTCGATTATTTCAAGTCTTCCGATCTGATCTTGTTCTTCGGTCCACACATGAGTAACATCAACACTGGCATCTTCAAGGCGATCCCGGAGGAGAGTGTGACGGTTTCGTTTTCGCCTGGTCAGATCAAGATTGCTGGTCAGCTCATTCGGGACGTGGACCCTCGACAGTATCTTCAAAAGATCGTCAGCCAGTTTGACTCTTCAAAACTTGCCAAGATTGAAAGTCCTGCCATCGCGACAAAGGCGCCAGTTGAGCCTTCACCGTCGGACGCTCTCAACCAAGCTCAGTTCTATCGCTACGTGAACCCCATGTTCCGTCGCGGCGATATTGTCCTGACAGAAACTGGTACCGCCGCGACTGGCGGAAAGGCATTCAGGCTTCCCCAAGACTGTAGCTACTTCACATGCGTGACATGGCTATCGATCGGATACATGCTCCCCGCCACGCTCGGTGCAGCGCTAGCCCAGAAGGATATGAACAGTTCGCAGCGAGCAGTTTTGTTTATCGGCGATGGAAGTCTGCAAATGACTTCCCAAGAGATCAGCACAATGATCAAGCAAAAGCTAAACGTAATCATCTTCGTCATCAACAACAACGGATACACAATTGAGCGGGCCATTCACGGGAGGAATGCGGATTACAACGACATTTCGCCGTGGAACCACCAGCATGCCCTTGGGTTGTTTGGATTGAGCCAAGAAGAAGCATCGGAGCGTTATTTCTCAGCAAAGACATTTGCGGAATTGAGGACAGCGATGGACTCGAAAGTGGTACAGGATAGCGAGGGAGTCACGATGATTGAAGTCTTCATGGGCCAAGAAGATTGCACTGGCGAGTTGAAGGAATTGCTGGACAGGCAAATGGCGCGAGAAAAGAGCCAGTAGATCAGTGGAGCAGATACGGTCGGAATATATCTGACTGAATCATCAAGTTCTAGTAAGCTTACCCGTGTCAGCTCAGCAAGCCACAACGTGTCTCACCCAATCATGAAGTTTGAGACTTTTACATCCAATCGTTCGTAAACGCTCTCCCGCCGGTGAATTATCCGTCCAGTCCAGGGGCCGGCAACACCAGATGAAACTCAAAAACGCTAGTCTCGTTCGGATAAGCCGGCAGGCCCAATATTGCAGCAAAGTTCTGTAGCTTTGGTAGTCTGTAGTGATGATGTCGTAGTGGAGGTGCTGGCTACACGACAAGGTTAAATTGCTTGATCTAAATACAGTAGAAGATCACTGTTTACGAGGGTTAATTTAAAGCATGAAAATCATGAGGCTGACAAGAACCAAGATTTGATTTCTCTTTTTTAACCACAAATCAAGGATGAGGATGCATAAATCATCAGCTGGGCGCTAAGAGTGAGTCGAGCTAGCGCAGGTACTGCACGGTACGGTTTAGCCTAGCGCAGGGGGAAGGGGATGAGATGACTCGTCGTATAGCTACACGGGTTTATCCCTGCCGCTTGTCGCCCGCCTCCTCGGCGAGCCGTATAGCGAGGGCCAATGGGATTGGCGAGGAGTGGCCGAGTTCCGGACCCATTGAGATGGTAAATTACCTCTTCGTATTGAAAACCTGTTCTGTTGCTGTAAATAAACACGAGCTTTTTGGTGGTTCCTGATCCCCGCAATTTGCTAGACGGGAGTGGACTCTGTTCTGGGTCTGGGCATCGATCGGTTTCGGAATCGGTAGTAACGTTCACTTCAGCTGAGGCGAAGACATCTCTATAAACCCCCGTCCCCTTCTGCCTTCTAAACTTTCCTTTTTCTCATCCCATCCACGACAAGACCACTCTCGTTTACAGTCCAACTTTTTCGTGCTCAATAAACACTTACACTCGCTTAAGCTTATTCCAGCACCAAACCGTCAAAATGGGTTTCATCAAGTCTGCCTCCATCGCCAGCGTCCTCATCGGCGCTGCCACCGCCTCTCCCCACTATGCTCCCCCCTCCAACGAGACCGTCAAGTACACCACTGAGGTCGTCACTCACCTGACCACCTACTGCCCCGGTGCCACCACTCTCACCTACGGCGAGAAGACCTACACCGTCACTGAGGCCACCACCCTCACCATCGAGGACTGCTCTTGCACCATCACCAAGCCCGTTGCTACCGGCACTGGCTATGCTGCTCCTCCCAAGCCCACTCACGCCAAGGACTGCGCTGAGATGTGCTCTGACAAGTACGATGACTGCCGTGTCGCCCCCAACGCCAACATGGCCACCTGTGCTGCTGAGTACGCTGCCTGCTTGAACTACAACCCCTGGGAGAGCGGCAAGTTCGTTAAGCCTACCTCTTGCCACGCTGGTGGAAAGCCCACTGCTGTCTACACCACCGAGGTTGTCACCGCCGTCACCACCTACTGCCCTGAGGCCACCACCCTCACCTACGGCAACAAGACCATCCCCGTCACTGCTCCTGGCACCGTCACCGTCCCTGACTGCCACTTCACCACCACCAAGCCCATTGTCCCTACCGGCTACACTCCCCCCAAGCCTTCTTCTCCCGCTGAGAACAAGAGCTGTGCTGAGAAGTGCTCCGACGCCTACAACAAGTGCCGCACTGGTGCTGACGCCAACATGTCTTACTGCGCTGCTACCTACTCTGAGTGCCTTGGCTACTCTCCCTTCAACGGTGAGGGTTCTCTCGTCACCCCCACTGCCTGCTCTGTCGCTCCCGTTGCCACCAAGCCTGCTACCGCTCCCGCTTACAACCCCCCTGCCGGTACCAAGCCCGCTGGTGCTCCTCCTGCTACTACCCCCACTCACGTCGTCACTGCTGGTGCCGCCCAGGTTGTCCCTGCCGGTATCATTGCCGTCGTTGGTGCTCTTGCCATGCTCTAAATGGTTAATGGTGTGAATCTTTGGAGGGGAGGAGGTGGATGGTGGACTTTTAACTTCATCCATATATAATAATTTGTGCTAGATCTACCGCATATACTTATAGACAACTGAAATACGATTTGGTGCTTTGAACGTTTCTGCTCCCTGGTAATGTCACGAACTCAAATATTGCAGTCCCTTGGATTTAAGTCCTTAAAAACTTCCAAGTCATGTACAGTAATCCTGATTGGCTGTACTTAAACTATAACGAGCCTTTGTCTGTGAATTGCTGGCCGGGCATCTAGATTAATGAGAATGCCAAGGGGATAGTTGCATCATTGATGTCAGTGCTCGCAACTTTCACAGCCAACGCAGATCTGTGAGGTCTGCTACATCCGTCTCGTCCCAACTCCACAACAAGTTTCTGAACTCGTGTGAGACTTTGTCCACCAAGCAAAACTGGTGGCTTCCGTAGCTCAGTTGGTTAGAGCGTCGTACTAATACTTCAACCCGAGTGTCGGTAATGCGAAGGTCTCAGGTTCAAGCCCTGGCGGGAGCAATCCCAACGCCATCCAGTTCTTCTTTTTGGCGTCTGTCATGTCTGGTATTGATGTTCTGTATCCGTAGAGTTGTTGAAGTTGAGGTTTCGGACTCTACGAATGTGGGATTTTATGCAGTTAGTGCATGTCATGGCAACAGCGATTTCGGCAACATAAATCAAGAAACCTTCATTCAAATGCATCTTGAATTACTTGTTTCAATGGACTGCCTCTCCAGGTACACAGTATCATTTCTTACTCATTTGTCTCTAGTCAGATGCTGCTTGTAAGTGTCTGTTGACAGTGAGTTTGCATAAAAGAAATGTCCCACTTATCTCTCAATTGGTCCAATCGTATCACAATTGCATAAACCCTTTCTTGTGCATCACCTCCACCACAATGGCCTCCCGACCAAGCTTTGAACAGAACCGCAAAACACTAACGTACCTCGCATGCAACTCAAACCTTTAAAATAATATGTAGTTTTATCCATTCCTTAGATTATCTAGACAATGCCAAATAGAATAACACCCAGCGCCACTGTAAAGATACGCTTAGCTCAATAGCTTGCGTGGGGTATCCAACACTGAAATCTCACGACATTATCCAACTCTCCTGTACTCTCCTAGGACATTACGTGTCCGGCTGAATGCAGTATGTATCTTTAAAATATCAAAATATCCATGCCATTGGATCCGAAACTCCATCATCCAGAAAATCGTCAACCATCTGTCAATGTCAGCAATGATCAAAGGTCTCGGGCAACGCACTCACCAGAGAATCCCAGTCATTCATAAAGCTAAGATCAATTTCCTGTAAATCTTGAATTACTGTACCTTCAGGGTGTAATTGAGCCAGAAACGATTCAAACACCACCAATGCGTCTTGCATCGCCTCTTCACCAGCTTTCATTATGAACTCAACGATCTCGGCTTCAGAAAAATGTCGCATGATGCCCATGATTTGTGCCATCAATATCGACAGCATGAGATAGCCTTTAATGTTGGTCTCGCCCGCTTCAATGGTTCGCAAGTTCCATGATTTTGAGTCCTCCATGACCTTCAACAAGTCTGGTCGTACTGGTGCCAGGGAAAAGCCGTCGTCCTCTTGAACCGTACTCCTCAGTTCGAGGACGAGTATAATGCTAGACTGCCATGCTGAGAGTCGAAAGAACCCGGAGCTGCATGTGATGAGACGCGCGAATTGTTGCTTGTCTGGAGAGGTCACCATGCTGGCACTATCTGGAGAAACGGTGGACCACATTCTGAAAGCTGACTCGATCGTCATCTTTCGTGAGAAAGCGTAGCTCGGTTCTTGTAAAGAGAGTCCATAGTATGGAAAGTGAAGTGCGCAAAGATACCGACGCATGACGAAGTCACCTACTGTCAGCTCAAACTCCGTTGGTGAGTTTTGGCTCTTCTTGCAGTCCTTCAACATCCGATTAGCTTCCTTGTATGAAGCTTTCAGTTCTGCATCAAGACGCAACGTCTCTTGATACGAGTCACCAGATTTGAGATCATTAAGCAACTTGACAACTTTGAGACGAGTCACAAATGTCAATCGCAATGCCCTCGCTGTCGAAACTTGAGTAAAGACGGTATTCGGTCTGGAAGTCGCACCATTGAACATGATTTCGTCATCGTCAAAATTCCCAGGCGGCTCAGTATCGAACTCTTCTTCTGTAATCATTGGTGGTCCGCCCGACGAGAGACTTGACTGAAGGCAGAGTTCCAGTATCGTGTTCCAGAGTCTTCGTCGCATCTCACAAGCCATTGTCGTAGTTTTCGATAAAAGTGCGGGATCTCTGTGTAGACCCATTGACACGGCGGTCCTGAGTAGTGAACCGCATGCGATCCAGGACGATTCTCCTCCTACGGAGACCATCTCCCGGGCAAGAACAAGCAGAATATTCGTTTGAAGAAATTGAACTCCAAGTCTTGATTTGAATTCTGGCTCTGATATCCACGTCTGGACTTCGTATATCCATCGGACGGCCGAGGCTCGTAACGAGAAATTGTCATCGTAGGTCGTCGCGCCCAGCGCAAGCACCAATTTGAGCTGAGCCACGAAGTCCCTGACTGACTCGACATCAGAGGCCCACAGAGCATCATACTTGTTCCTGAATGTCGGTATGTGGAGTACACGATACACCTTCTCTACACCTTCCAGGTAGCACTCGACGAGACTGTCGCAAAGAGCTTTGGATGCCAATTCAGTGGTGAGTGGTGTTGGCCATGCTGGCGCACGTAGTGCTTTGATGCGCTTTGCCATAGTCTTGCACTTCTGAACTGCGACAACAAGACCCGAGGTCTCAGTTGCGTACTGGTCAATTGCCTCTATAATATCTCGGAGCTATTCTTCGTTAGCATCTGCGATTGCGAATTGAAGTATCACGCCTTACCAATGGTAATCCACAGACAAAATGGCTTTGCCCGAATAACCGCGACTTGTGAGAAATGGCTCGCGGCGTTGCTAATGCGCCAACATGTTGTCTCTGAGAGTGCAGGTGAAACGTTCCACCCAATCTTGACGATGAGGTTTCAAGTGTTGAAGCTGGCGTTGAGACATGAGATTGAAATGGTGTTGCAGTGGTTGATGGTAATTGACTCTCAAGTTGACGCACTCTGTTCCGAAGCATGTCAAGTTCCTGAACAGACGATTGACTGACCGGTGTCGGCGCACCAGGTAATCCAGAGTTTGCGCTCGCGACAAGATCTTCAGGTGTTGGTAATGAGAGAAATGCATTGAAGTCTCCGCCGATTTCGGCGACATGATCTTGACTTGCAGTGCTTCTTTCAGTTAGAGGGGGATTCTCGTAGACGCATTCGCCGTTTCTTGCGCGCATGCAATTGCTACAGGGCGATCCGCGGTTACAGCGCATCTTGCGCTTCCGACAAAGATTGCATGACCTGCGAGAATATTAGCCATGACTCGTAACAAAATCGGAGATCAAGCTTGGTACACAGCTGGTCTTCGTCGGCGACGCACAGGTTCCATCTTTGCGGTCTTTGATGATGTTGATATGACAAAGACTTGGGGATGCGGAGAATTGTGTAATTCAAGTCGTGAGAAATGCGCTTTTGGTGCTAATGGTTGTCCATTTGCCGGCTTTTGCTCTAACTCCGAGTCCGACCCCGACTCCGTTAGATCGTTATTGGTCAATCCTCAGGTGAGCATGATAGAAGCTAGGAGCAGCTCGACTGCTTGACGGTCCTGCTCAACATAAAAGGAGTTGGCAACCTGATAATACTACTATAGAATCTTTCATGCCATCAAAATATTCTATTCAAGAGTCTCTTACTTAGACACCACTTCAACCCTATTTTCGCTGTCCTTCATCATGGCCGATCAGGACAACTTCATAAGGCTTCAAGACCAGGCACTTTCTGATGCCGGCAACAATATGGACAAAGAGGAGAAGGCAGTATCGGGAGATCCTCTTACTCTTTCGCCTGCACCGGATGGAGGTCTCCAAGCATGGCTGGTAGCAGCTGGATCAGCCTGCATCTTCTTCTCATGCCTCGGTTTCGCCAACTCTTTCGGAGTTCTACAAGAATACTACATGACTCACCAACTTCAAGGACATTCAGAAGATGCAATTGCTTGGATTGGGTCCATCTCGACTTTCATCCAATTCGCTGTCGGAGCTTTGAGTGGTCCCATGTTTGATCGTTTTGGCTCTTGGGTACGTTTTCCAACGCATCATGAGGTGATTGAGGCTAACTATTTCATAGGTTCTTCGCCCAGCCGCCGTTACGTACGTGTTCGCGACCATGATGACGAGCTTATGCACCGAATATTGGCAGTTCATGCTTGCTCAAGGTATCCTCATGGGCATTGCAATGGCTTTCCTCCAGATTCCCGCTTTCGCTGCCGTTTCGCAATACTTTGACAAAAAAAGAGCCGCTGCTCTTGGAATAGCCGTTTCAGGTTCCTCTATCGGCGGAGTTGTCTTTCCGATAGCATTGTCAAAGATGTTGAACGACTCTTCTCTTGGTTTTGGCTGGTCCATACGCATCATGGGCTTTGTCATGATACCTCTCATGTCCTTTTCATGTATGGCGGTCAGACCCCGCCTACCCAGCAGAAAAACTTCATTTTTCCTCATGGAACCTTTCAAGAATCCTTTGTACTTGCTTGTCATAGGGTCTCTATTCTTTCTCTTCATTGGCATGTTTGCTCCGCTCTTTTTCATTCCGACATACGCAGTTTCACGAGGCGTCAACCCCACGTTGGCGTCATACCTGCTCGCCATTACGAACGCTGCGTCAACCTTTGGCCGCATCATTCCGGGAGTACTGGCAGACAAATATGGCCGTTTAAACATGTACTCTTTCGGAGGACTCTGCACGGGGGTCGTTATTCTCTGCATGAACGAGGCAAAGACCACAGCGGCCTTGGTGGGTTATGCTTTGGTATTTGGCTTTTGTTCTGGAACGATCATCTCCGGTGTGTCAGCAGCCTTCACACTCGTTTCAAAGGATCCAAGAAATAACGGGACTTATATGGGAATGGGACTGGCTGTGAGTTCTCTTGCAGCTTTGATCGGTCCGCCTGTCAATGGTGTTCTTGTGAGCAAGTATGGAGGGTTCTTCCAGGTTTCTGTCTTCAGTGGTGTTATGTGCTTGTTTGGTGGATGTCTTGCTACTATGGCCAAGATGTGGACAGAGAAGGGGATATTTGGTCGCATCTGAGCCAGCTCTGGTATGACTGTGGTATGGTCATTGAAGCATACCTATGGTACTTCACAAACTGTATTATATTCTACAAAACATGACTTGTTGGTATGTCTGGAAAATTATCATTCTGATCTCCTTGTCGCTGCTCGCCTTTATCGACTATTCCATCACATGGCCTTACAGTAACGTATCGTAACCAAGTAGTAGCTTCTCGGTTTCTTCAGAGTCACTGCTCAGATGATCTGGGCCAAGGTCATGGGTTTACACGACACCGATGCTGGGCAAGATGCCCAACGCCAACTTGCTGTCGGGAATGAGGAGACAGACCTTTCTAAGCCAACTATATATGCGAGTTTAGTGAATGCTGAATGTGGAACTACACGGGACAATGAACTTACATGTAGACGAAAAGTTCGCTCTAGAATATAGCAGTCTTAGCGTAGATCCCGTTAGCAATAGGAAGATAAATAGTAGATGTCCGCTCCACCAGATGTAGAAACTTCAATGCATCTCAAAGTTATATAATCAGCGTTCGGATCTTGAATTACTCCTCCATTATGGTGGAAGATTCTCGTGCGTCGGTTTGCGTCGAGAAGCCCCCAGGTGGTGGTGAGATAGCATCCTCAGCTATTGTTGGGAGATCATTATGAAGACAGTCCAGAAGCCTTTTTCGGGATTGGCTGCACCTCTTTGAACACCCTGGTGCAGTCATACTCTCCAGCATCTGTCCTACAAAAGCTGACACATGCCGTCTATCCTCTGAGACTGAGCGGTGATAACGCCGAATAACCTCGGCACCTGCAGCGTGGCGCGGACACAGTACCGTGGGTAAGGATTGGAGCATGGAGATAGTATTGGAGAACTGAAACATGGGTCGAGACTAGTACGCTTCCTACATATCTTATCATGTGTGTCGGGACGCTCCGATATGCATCCTGTAGGATTCGCTGAGGTGATCGAGAGGTTGGCGAGTTGTGTAGTGAGACTTAGCATTTCTGCCACATCTGCTTCGTCTCGGCTCTGGCTTGCACTTGCAGATTGATCTCGACAATCGCCAGGATAGACTGTGACAGTATTTGCATCACCCATGATGATATCTGAAGGCTGCTCTGAATGATGGTCGGCAGGCATTTTATAAGTCAGGGAAGGAGTCTGGAAACAATGCGTTTTTGCTGTGGGTTTGGTCGAGATGCACTTATTCCGTTGTTTTTTTTCAAGATTCATCGAAAGCAAATATAGCATGAGTGAAAGACGAGATTCAAGCTTTATATGACTGGGGTGGTGCACCCTAGATTACGCGCAGGTAGCCAATAATAACACCATTCATTGGTTTATCTTGAGTGAGGCATCAGTATAAACCCTGGACTGTTCAGTAACTTTCGAAACATTTCTATTTTTGCAAGCTCACGGGACGAACTACGAGTGAGAATCAGGATTAAGTTTCTGCAGCCTTGTGATATTTTCACGCTGAATGGACACAAGTTCAGAGTATCGCTTATGCTTCTGATGAGGTGTAGAAAGAAAACCAATTCCCGCTCAAATCATGAACACACGGGATGGGCTTGATACACTTTCACAAGTCAAAATTTAATTTGGGCTGGGCGGCGGCATTCCTTTTTGTAACGATGGATACTACGGCGAATTGTCCTGATATAACCGATCCACATACCTCTTATAGAACGTGTTCGCTCATAGGTTGCCGGAGATACAGAGAGACTAGTGAGTCGAAGTCAAGTTCATCATGACTCTTCGAGTCGGTCCGTCACAAAGTACGATGTCCAACCCAGGGTCGTCAGCGCCTGACGAGACCATCTCGCAAAAGATACGCCTGATTCTACTACTAGCAACTTGACTTGTATTTGAAATGGTAGGAAGCTCATGGTTAGCGTCTAAAAAGGTTCCAGAAGTTCTCAAAGATACCCATCGACTGGTAAAGGAAACGTCAGAAACGGATTGAGCATGTGACGAGAACATGGCACAGAGAGGATTTGGCTTCGCTAGCTCGATAGTCGAAACTAATTAATGCAGATAACAATATCCAAGGGCTTCATTCATTTTACCTTCTCACTAACAGAGCAATAAACTCTTCTCCTGGTCTTAGTTTCCAGCTCTGTCCAGTTTTGTGTCAAGCGCTTCGATGCGCAACTTTAGGTCTAAATATGACAAAAGCCATGCTTTATTAGGCCAAAGCTTGCACGAACGAGACTCAGAGAAGTCAAGGTCAGGGTGTGAAACTGTTCTCGTGAGCGAGGAGAGTTGCTGAGTCACCGCAACGAAGCTTCAGAGTGGTGCTGCAATACCGAGGTGGATAGAAAGGACTGTAACCATTCAGGTGAACATGGACGTACTTTGCAAAAGAATATTATAACATGGGAAACCAAAAGCTATCCGTACTTCTAGTGAAGATTGCAGAGCATGCAGAGCAGACGAGAATCAAGGTTTACGGTGGCTGGCCTTCATCGTCAACAGCCGGTACCGAATTATGCATAAAAGAGCGAGGGCACAGTCCTAAAGTTCCCTTCCTTATGTAGTTGCATATAATATGCTTGTGAGACCAGTGATCGGCCGCCAGGCTGTCGCATCAAGATGGGAGGCGAGGCGAGCGGAATTCAAGAGCCACAGACATTGAAGTGCGGCCTGCTGACAATTGACTGGCAGCTACAGACGTCCAGCAAAATGTATAGCATGGATTTTTAACCTGCTTGTATGTAAAGCGGGAACTCGGGATGACGACTGAACGAACAAAGTGGAAGAGATGATGCTACTAGAGGAGCTGCTGTATTGACGTGGATGCCGATGACATTCACGACGTGGGCGTGCGAGTCTTAGTCTTGCTCTTGACGGCACGACATAAGAGAAGTGAAGAATGAAGACATGGATAGCTTGATGGCTTTATGGCGAGGCTGATGTCAATGCCCAAATCCTCCCTTGCATTTTCCCTTCCAACTTTACTCCTTCTCTTCCTTCTCCTCTTACTTCTCCACTTCTGCCGTTTCTCTTCCAGCCTTGTTAATTTCGATATTGATAATAATAATCTCGTCATTCAATGCACCCAGCGACACTATGCCATATTATGATGGACTTTTCCTTCTCAGTATACGTTAGCATTCAGCCTTTGACATAGAATTTGAACATACTCACAACAGCAAACTTTACTCCTCTTTTTTCTTCCCTTCCTTCTCCTCGACCTTTTGCCGCTTTGCGGCGCGTTCCTCAAGAGCTTTTTGCAGGGATTGCTATGCAGCATTAGTATGAGACAATAGGTTCAGACGAAACTATGACAACTTTAGGCCTAAATCTTCTATAGTTTAGGCACACCTTCGCCAAAATTTGCAGAGTTTAGGGTCGCGGTGGGGTCGCATACCGTTGACTTGGGACTCTCACTAATCAGAAATGATTAGCAGTGTTGCGACCTTAGAAGCTTGCAATACCTTCGCCGTCGGACCCGCCGCGGGCTGCTGCTGTTGCTGCCCCGAAGGGCGACGGGATGTTGTGGAGGACTAATCCCACATATGGGCCAGACGCTCAGTCGACAACAGGCTGATGGCTGTACTTACGTTGGAAAAATTTCGTTGCTATGCCAGTCAGTCATTGGATTCAAGAGTGGTTGGGGGAGAACTTACACCACGCGAAGCGGTACGACCGCGGCCGAAGCCGCCCCCTCGAGAGTGTTGATACTCGTTCGTCTACTAATAAAATTG
Source organism: Fusarium acutatum (assembly GCA_012932015.1). Lineage (NCBI taxonomy): Eukaryota > Fungi > Ascomycota > Sordariomycetes > Hypocreales > Nectriaceae > Fusarium > Fusarium acutatum. The sequence continues at coordinate 132,267 of JAADJF010000378.1, forward strand.
TCAATGTCCCCTTTGTAAAGCCCCCCATATATTTTTAGTGAATGCCCCTCCCCTACTCTCGTTCATCATGTTTGGTTGGGCATGGTACAAGGAAGCCAAGCATGGTGCTCGAAAGTATGTTGGGAGAGACGGTCAGCCTAATGGCCGATCGACATGTGTTTTGCATTCGGATTTGAGAAAGTGACTCGAATCAGGTAGCGGCAAATAGATCGTTCATCGGTTGTTGGTTTGGTGGCCGGTCGGTACGGGGGATGTGCGTCTACCACGCATAGATTCTTACATTGTTGAAATTTTTTGGGAGCCGTTCTAATAATATCAGCACCATATAAACTCATGGATATGAGGGTAAACTTACTCGGGCCATGGTGAAAGGTAGATCTAGAAGCACAGATAATCAGAATCCTTCTCAAATCCAGATTGCGGGCAAGTGATGAAAGTGACAGAGGAAGCACTTACGACGAAAGTAGTTTGACGTGATTCCAGCGAGAGAGACATCGATGCCAGCGGTTGACGGCTAAAAAAGAAGAGAGAAATAGTCAGCAATAAGTCGATGGTGATGATGTTTCGATGATGGGCATGGGCAGACTCACCCCAGAGTTCCGATGGGCTGCTCGCTTATTGACAGACGTTGTACAGGCCTTGGTATTCTACAATCGCAATCAATTAATTAGTATCGTGTATTGACTTTCCGCTGCGGAGCTCAAAGTGAACTTACTTTCATGTTGTTAAAATGGGACTGTTTGGTGATCTCCTGTCAACAATGACCTTGGTCATTCAATACCTAAAGTTCTTACGGTGGCCTGTTCCTCCCAGTGCTATCACAGGTTAGTCTACCATACGGCTACCCAAAAGGAAAGGTACTAAACTTACTTTGATCTTGTCTTCGGCCGCCTGTAGCAAAAGGACATTGGTTAGCCTCATCCATGGATCACTTGGCGCACTGAAAAACTTACTTCGCGTGAGCTAGGTGGCCGGGGCCACCCCGGGAGGGGTGGTTAGTCGTCGGTGTCCTTTGACCTCATGTTTGTGGTGATCGCTCGTTCGTACACTGCGGCAAAGAAAGTCTCAGCTCGTCGCCTGCAACGGGCGCGAACGTGAAGGCACAAAGATGTCCACCTTGCTTTTGGGCAGGGCTCATACGCTTGTAGCCTTGGATCCCATCCAATTCCAGTACATATCTACACCCTCTTCATTGCCATAAAACCAATTCCTCAGACTGTCGCTCACCCGATTGTCCAAAAGTTCAGGATATCCTCCGAAGAAGGGGCGGTTGAACCAGTGTTTTCGCATGACCTCACGAGACTTTTTGCAAGCCATCCACAGGCCGGCGTGCCAGAGATAGGCAGACCGGTTGGCGGGATGAGGTTTAATTCAACTGCAGTCTAGAGGAATATAATCGCCCTTATTGTCAAGGCTGACGTAGTTTATGGCGTAGGATTGCTTCTTCTGAGCCTCTGGCTTCGGATTTGCTGCGCCAAAACTATCCCAGCTCCATGTCGAAGAGTCATGAATGTGTGTTGTCCATTTTCGGATGGCTGACTCCCAGATTTTTAGTCGGAGCTCACACGGGAGCCGTGATAAGAGATGGGAAGTTGAGGGGGCCATTATTGGAAGCTTGTCTGTCTTGATACGTGGAGGTGAAAGATCTGGAGCTGAAGTTGGACTGAAGACGAGGTACCGAAACGGCATCTCTGTCTTCCTTAAGTATGCCTTTGTTCTGCTACTTTTGTAAACCTTCATATAAAGTCACATCCAGATCTCCCCAATCAATTCGAGAGTATGTTCCAGGGTTCAATTAAGAATTACCAAGCTTTCTAATCCATAATAAATACATCAGTGATGTCAAACCCCATTATGAAAGCATATAAGGAATGCACCCAGGAAACGCACTATTTCCAAAAGGCTTTCTCAGGCATTATACTGAACTATCCCATTCAGTTCCTGTGGCCTCTCAACTCAAGACCCTATTCCACCCAGGTCTCTGAGGCGAGCCACTGCACAAGTACCAGGACCAGCCTCTCAGAACAACATGTCTGTTCTCTCCCCATCGGAAATTGTGCCTGAATGGAAGAAGATGTTATAGACACTCTCCGAAGTGCGAGACAACTCACTCCTTTGCAGCTCCCGCTTGATTTTGCCGTAAAGCAATGATAGAAAAGTAGTCCCCTATAACGGATTTCGGCCCATTCCCACGACTAAAAGGGCCTAGATTCTGGAGCTTGTCCTCCAACAGTCTGTCCAGATGGTCGAAGAATTCGACAACAGGGCTATGACAAACGAACCCTGCAGAAGATGAGCCAGGTTTCATGCTAATCTCTACATATTCGTAACCACAGTCGTAAACTGTGTCAAGACCAAGTTGTGTAGTGTCGTCGTTTATCCATCGAGCATTCCTGTCGATAAGCCTGATGATTGGCGTGGTGAAATGCCTGGTATGCGCTGCCTCGAACACCAGCCTGAGCATAAAGGCCAGCGAAGGCTTGAACTTTTTACGGGGTAGTAGCTGTCATGCTGTGAGAGCTGGATGTTCCAAGAAGGTTTGAATTCGAAGGCGAGTCTTTTGAATTGTCGGAGTGGGTAATAGTTCAAATGGCACAAAGCTCGCCCTGTCCTGTTTAATGCGACACAGAAAATATTCCGTGAGGGACAGATGAACACTTTCTGTTTCTGCGATTCATTATTCCTTTATCCTTCATAAATAGGAGGAATTATTGATACAGGCTCTCGCCCCGCGTACGATTCGCGGGAGTCCAAGGCGAATTCCAGAGTGGTAGGACTAAGAACATCAGAGTAGCTGAACTCGACATTTTGCTGCAGCTGATGCTTCATTGCAGCTGCTTGGGGGTCCCAGCACGCCATCCAGAGACCTTGCTCCAATTCGTAACCTGACCTTGCTCTCTGGAATTCGTCCTTTCACGGTTTTATCCAGTGGAACCGGATATCCGTCATGGTGAAGGCCGATGTAGTGCAGACCACCGGGAATAGCTTTGGGTGAGCGAAATGAGGATTCCCATATCTGCAGCTGGATTTCGGGGGGCAATTCTGGGAATTTATGGAAGCTTGATGGAGCCATTGTATGTCGACCTTGGGAAGAGAAAAGAAGGTGAGATTTCACGTTGCTCAGTAGAATGAATGAAACAAGTTTCTGATATTGGTCCTTGGTTTTGCCTTTGTAAGAGGGCTCAGAGTGAGGGCTTTATTTGTGGTAAAGTTCAACTTTTGACGGTCATTGGCACGCGACGCTGGTATTATGAACCAGAATCTTGATACTTTCTGCGGCATCATTTGTCCGGTCTATCAACTCAAACTAACAGTCTCATAAATCCAGTTCAGGCAGTATAGACTAACAGCTACACTTACAATTGCCCGCGGCATCATTCCTTGCCGGAGATGGCTACTACCATATAATTGCTTGACAAAAGGGTAACTAGACTAATCGTTGTGCGTTCAATAACTACCAAAAAGGGAATGCGAGTGAGGAACGTAAAGCGGCCAATGACTCATCCGGCACCCGACTCGGGAATAGCGTCAAAGATGGCTGGGCACTCAAGAGCCTCATCCGACTACAAAAGCATTGCATCACCAGTAACCAACCCATCAGTCAATTGCACCAACCACTATATCACATCCTTGCACGCACTCTTCAACTATATCAATCATCATGGACTACTCAACAGAGGACATCGTCAATGCTCACCAGTCAAAGCGACTCGAGTACGTCCGAGCCGACAAGACCGATGAAAACCTTAAAAAGATCGCTCTCACAATCCTTCAAGATCCTGTCATCCAGGCCCTTTCAGCACCCACCATGCTCTTGCCAAAGGGGCCAAAAGAGGTCGACTCGTATATAGACTCTGTTGTGAACTCTTTGCTAGGTGTCGCGATATATCTCAGAGATGATGCCGACAACGACAAGACAGAAGACAAAGACAAGAAGCCTCGAACTATCATTGGCGTCATGTGCATCGGCTGGGGAGGCATCTCACCCACAGTTGCCCATCATCGAACTGCCGAGATTGGTATCTCTCTTATTAAAGAGCATCAAGGCAAGGGCTATGGAAGAGAAGCCATCAACTGGATGGTAGACTGGGGCTTCCGACACGCTGGTCTTCATACAATTGGTATTACTACTACCGATTACAATCCCCGAGGAGTATATCTTTACGAGAGTATTGGTTTCAAGCTGGAAGGCAGAAGACGGCAGACTGTTTGGATGAATCGCAAGTGGTACGATCTGATCGAGTTTGGAATGACGGAAGACGAATGGGAATCACTTCGGGGTCTTGATACGAAAGAAAAGTAGTGTATTTGATCAATATCAGCTTAATTGCCACATGTTCGAAGAATGGCCTGGATAGTAAAACATGCATTCTGCACAAGGAAATGACGCAAAAGATGAAGGCCCATGCTCACGTTGATCAAGGTTGGTGACAGTTGAATGGCGAAATAATGCTCGTGTGGGCAGAGTAGTTCGCAGTGCATCATGGTCGTTCAGCTCACGCTTTCTCGCGCAAGGGCACCACCAGTAGGCTTCGTGTCTGAAAAGACAGCGGTTTCGATTGGCAACTGTCTCGAGAGATGAACAGCAGCCATGAAAACTGCTTCGGTTCAGAAGACCTTGAAGGTTTCCGAGTAGTGGTATGATCTAGGTTGTGGAGTGTCGCGAGGGGAGGACGAAAGAGTGGCAGCAGAGGCAAGACATTGACCGCACAGAAAGTGTTGACCGGAGATAGCTGTGTGTACTACTATGGATGAAATGGTTGTTCCTGCTGAGAGCGCACCCCGTATCCGATGCCCTGGTGTTCATACAAACATTTCCAGAATCAGACGACAGCCAGAACCGCTGTATGTCTCTGGGTACATATGGCCGGAGATGTAGGTTGCAAGAGAGCAAGTTACGCCTAGAGATTGCATTGAGGAGCAGACCATCTGCTTGTGCCGAAACGCGTCAAGGCGGTCATCAAGATCCAGAAAGTTGGAGTCTCAAGATAGGCCAGTCCAGCTTTCTTGAGCCAGTGCAGTGTAGGAGGCGCCGAGATCTCGCGTACAGACACTGATGCCAGGCAAAGAAGATGGCCGAAACGGCAAGGACATCAGCCCTGGGTGTAACCGGCTAGTTTTATAGCTGTGCGCCAGGTTATTGCTACCCTTCCCCTCGACATCTGACACAGCCTCAAAAGGCTGGAAATTGAGATATGATACTTGCGGAACACCTGGCATCTGTCCGTCTACAGCCCGTCTTTGCCCTCACATGTGCCTTATATGTCGCGTTTGTCGGAAAGGTTTGTTGTCCCGATGGCTGTCTCCAATCCCATATATAGGGGGGCCTGCCGCTCTTGTATGCTGAGAAGCGGGGTTGGGTCGTCTTGATGGCAGAGCAGCAAACCCTCTCGTACAGTAATGAAGACAGTCGTCAGGACAGCTACCTTTGCAGCCACAAGCTACATCGTATGCATCAGTGAGGGCAAGCTGGGCTGTCGACAGGAGAGGAAGGAAAACATTTCACAGTCGACAGCCCACTGCCAAAGCGAACCGCCCTTCCCACCATGATACAATGCCATGTGGTGGGATTGTTGACAATGTAGAGATGTGTAAAGCATGTAGCTGCATTGGAGATCTGTCGTTCGTAGTTGCGTGAGGATCGTCGATGTCGTAACTTGCTCGTATCGCAGTCGGTCGTCGTGCGTTAGGATTGACATCGCAGGCGGTCATAATTGAGTCGTCGCTGTGTTTCGTGATCGTCGTCGTCCATCGTACTCGTCGGCCTCTCGGTCGCTCTCGCCGTTTCGTCGTTAGTTCGCTCGTTCGTGAAGGGTACTTGAGTCGCTGGTTCTAGCTTGCTTGGGGCGTCGTTTATCGCTCGGAACTCGTCAATCGTTGTCGGGCCGTGGTCGTCTTCGTCGCATGCGCATCGTGTCTGGTGATTGTAGACTGGTAGTGACGGGTCAGTGCTTGACGCCGTAGGTAGAATAAGCAGTACTGACAGTTACTAGTGTTGGGGACGCTTCAAGGGCGATGACTACCGTGGGGTCTGTCGACCTTGGGAGGCTGAGGAGGTCATGATTGAACGCGCACGATAAGTGCATCTGCAGAGCTTTCGTCATTGTTCTCAGATCCGCAGCATGATGGCATGTCGCGTCAAATTTCTGTCGCAACGCGAGCGACGCGTCTGACAATCGCGTCATCCTGTCTTCTCCGATGCCGCAAGGAAAGTCCGCGACGGAGGTAACAGCGAAGTCAACTAGTATACCGGCAGATCTTTCTCGCATTTTCTCCAAAACTCTGGTACGAGGACCATCGTCGGTCGGAGCCCAATACTACCCTCTGGAGGGTGCAGAAAAGGGCAGTCGAAGTGGGAGGTCAGTTCTTGCACGGGTCTGGTCTACACACATGCCGAAGTGTGGAATACTCAGCAGTGATCAACACTGTTTGCGCTGTTCCCTCCATATACATGGGCAACATTCACGGGGAGCTGCACGCAGCCTCATTTGAACTCGCGTTCAGCGCTCACAATTGAAGAGGTCATCGCGTCTTGGACATTCAGCCGACGATCAAGGGCTCAACATCCAAAGATCCTTGGTGAGATCCGACTGCCATCGCGAGATCCGACCCTTGTCTTGCTTGTTTGGTGGGAGTTATTGGACCCGACATAACATGGTCAGAATCTTTGGCATCGGGGAAAATGCAATCAAGGACCGATCCTTCGAATCTGCTGTCATCGAGCTTTCGTATGGGTGACATCTATCGACCTGGCGCATCGCTGATGCCCTCTGCTCGCCACGGTTGTCTGGAGTTCATGAGGAGCTTCTCCCGCGGCATTGATAAGCGAGGCAAACGGGCACTGGCAGCAAACCTCGACAACCTTATCTCGTGAAATCAATACTCGCCTTTAGAAGTTTGTCGCCCGAAAACAAGAATGAAGGGACCAAGACATCCTCTGAACGTTACATGGAGAAGGCGTTGGGTCGCATGTCTACATCCTTCACAATCGCAGCCGGTTGCTCAAGGCTGAATACAAGCTGCCGACCCTGTCACAGCCTCCACTGGCCTGTATATGATGGTCCTGTTTCTTTGCGTGCTCTAAGCGTCAATTCGTTCATGCTAACGGTTGCACGAATGTGGTCTGAGAAACGATTGAGGGACACGCCATCGGGCCGTGCTTGTGGAATGCAGTTCTTGTCGCACAAGACTTCCTGTCGGTCCAGGGCAAGGGACTGCCTGCAAATGCCGTGGTGAATTGACTCTGAACAGAATAGCCGAACGTCTTGCCATCGGTAGGCAAGAATTCGGTGAAGCCACGTCATGAACCACGAGAGGGATGTGCCCAAGTTCCCGACGAGATACCGGCTGCTTCTTCGCCACGAGGACCCAATTGGTCTCCCCCATCGGAATTTTTAATGTAAGAAGACCGGGTTGTAAGAAATGGACCAGAGGGTCTGTCGGGGCGAATGAGGTATCCCCATCTGGGGTACGCGATGAATGCGAGTCGGACAGCTCGTCAAGAACCAGTCATCCTTGTGGAAGATTACCTCCAGGTCTTAGCTCCTCCGGGCGACAGCGTCAATCTGAAGCACAATGACAATCACCCACGGAGGTGCCTGAAGCCTTTGGCACAAACCAGCGAATTGCAGCAATGTGCTTGGCACCTGTCTCAGGATCGGCACTTCCTTAGTAGCGTAGCTTGACGGGTATGATGCTGACGGCGGTGTCAAGAGGACTGGCATGTGGTCTGGTTGGACAGAGAAAACAGGCAGCAATGACCATGTCGCCGCGTTATGTTCAGCTCAGAAAGTGGCTAGTATCGAACCTGGGAAATCGATTGCTCATTCCTGTCTACTGGCTTCGCTGAAAATGCGGCCAGGTGCTCTCTTTATCCCGAGTGGTTGCGAGCTCCAAACACCGGTATAAAGATGGTTTTAGGCTCTGACACACGTCAAGGCCGTCGATGGAATTGAGGAGCAGGAGAGGACGGTCCAAGTGTGCGTCAAGGTGAGTTGAGGATGCGTGACAACGATGCAAGTGAGAATTGTTCCAGTTCGACTGGTCGCAGGCAGCACTCATGGCTGGGCGGCTGGGTCCAAGTACTTTTACAAGATCCAAATAATAGGAGACACTATCAAGCACGGTGGAATCATTCCAGGGACTGGTCGATGACGCGAAGAGCCGGCCGAATGTCAGTGATACTGAATTCGAAGGGAAGCATTCCTCGCGGCATGAGTCTCAACAGTCACGTAGCTGTCTGGCAGCCTCTAGCCATCTTCAACCAACAACAGTCGACAACTTGTGCAAGATTGAAAATCTGCTACATACCGAGGTCATTGCCGGGGCGTCTCACATCCGAGTCTTCAACGAAGAGGAACTCTCCAGTGGTTCCAGCAAACACTAAAGCTTTGTTGGCTTGGTCCGAGTCAATTGGCAGCAGCAAGCGGTCGACATTCCCGTCGTCTCTTGATGTCATCAACCGAAGGTGTCAGCGCCGCAAGCAACTCGAGGCGGTTGCTTCAAAGTCAGGTATCGCCATCGGGCTGGAGATGGCGTGGGTGCCCGTAGGGTTGAGGCATCATAGACCAAGAGTCGATGACAAGTCGCTGGCTTGCATTCCAGGCCGATAACAGGCATCAGAAGCAGAATGACGCCCTGAGTATTGGGAAAAGCTTGAGGGGATGTTGAAGACGTGTGGGAAGGCTGTCCCCACTGGGATCGGCTCAGTCACAGTGAATCTCAACGGCATGGCGCTGGGGTTGAAGCAGGCCACTTCTCGCGACAACATCCACGACGAGACGAGCACAAGATGGATCAAGAGGGCGAAACTAATGAAATGTGGTTCGTCTTTTTCGCTTCGTGGGAGTTGAGCTGGTCCGCGTATTGTAGCCAGCCGCAAAATGTGCAGCGATTCGGAACAAATCAGCTGGGCGACAACGAAGGTGTGTAGATTCTCGAGTTCCAGCGCTATAGACACAGCTTTCGGGGCTTTGTGCCTGCAATAGAACTTGCAAATATGCAAGCAGGATTGACAGCAATGGCAAGAGTCGAATCACCGCATGAAGCCAAGTCGTTTCGCGACTTGGTGCCGCCCAGCGTCGACTGCAGCGACAACATACAGGCCCGGTCAGGTGCAGTCTCATGGAGGCAAAAGGGGAGGTGTTGCATCTTCGTTCATGTTGGCGGTCATGGCTTCGATTCGGTCAGCAGTAACGATGTGCTGGTGGAAACACCACAGTTTCGACTGGAACTTCGACTTGTTCGCCGGCTGGAGACTTCGTGTTGCGCTCCTGGCCATCGTTCTGCTGATGTGCGGAGAAATATTTGCCCATCTCAATCTAGAAGCCAGTCGGGCTGCGGTGTTTAGGTCGCCTCTTGTCATTGCAATTGTCGTGATCATGACAGGTCAAGGCGAGGTGCATCGCAAGCGACTCTTCAGAAGAGAGCAGGCCTCTGTGGTGCCACAAGGGCTGCGAAAACACGTGGGCGACAGTCAAGGAATGCAGCGGGAGCTCTTGATCTTGCCTGAAAGCATGAAGATCGCGTGCGTCCAGCTAGGTATATCGGAGGGGCCATTTCCAAGGTCGAACATGTATTCTGCGGCGTCATTTCACGAGGGGTCTGCTCGAACGGCTTGAACAGCCACGGTCGGGCGTAAGCACGCTTGCGGCGCTACAGAAGCTGCTCGTTCTGCGACGGGATTGTACGATCATATTGAAGTCTGGATTCGAGGAAACGGTATACGTCGGGACGGGGAAAACAGTTCGTTCGTATAGGCAGTGCAAGATTGACGCTGGCCGAGCACAAAGGTTGTCTGGCGACGATTATTGCAAACAAGAGGGGGAAATTCAGCGGTCGGAGAATGTGGCATCAAGGCTGTAAATGACGTTCGATTGGTTCGAGGACAAAATGTACTGGGTTCACTGTGTTGCAGGCGATGAAAAGGTCATGCATAGCTGGCAAGCCGGCGGCGCTGGGACAAACCAGGTCGAGTTGCCTGATCACGGAGGTGCGAAAAAGGAGACAAGTTGCAGAGATAGAAATCGAGACTGATTCATTTTGGTGCGGGATGACGATTGCGGCTATTTGTGCGGCTCTGAGCCTTGGTGTATTGATTGACAATTGCAGGTTGGAACGAGGAGGTTGCTTCCACGATACTGGCGGCAGAAATCTTTGCCTCGCGATCGTTAGTCATCCACGATAACCAATGATTGCAAGGCAGTAGCACTCTGCTGAAACATTTGGGCTTGAAGGGTTAATCTTGAAATATTGTAATCTTAATAACGACACAGGCGAGGATATACGTAGGCCTTAAAATAAAGATGTGACGTCGGGTAGAAATCATTTTGCGCTCCAGTGGATAATTTCTGGTGTGCCAAATTGTGGGTGGAGGCGATTGTGTTTCCTCGTGCACGCGGCCTTACACATAAGAGCGCTCAGCGCAAATGAATTATATTCGATGCAAACTGCTTCTGACATCTGGGAATGTAAGTCTATTGAGACTGATTCTAGCCTTGAAAAATTCCACCCCTTTGAACTGATGCTTGAGCCCTCCTGTTATGCCTCAAATATTGCGGGCTTTAAGCAATTGCTTACCCTGGATCTGCGCTTTCTAATGAGTTCGGTGTCAACCACATCCAAATTTTCGGAACTAGCATTCAAAGTCAGACTATTATTCTTTCAAGAAAATTGAAGGCTATCGTTATGCCTATTTCACATTCTGTCAGTCAATCAGGAACTGAAACGGAACGCCCAAGTGGAGGTTAATTTACTTGTCATAACTCTCACCCACTCTGTATGCCATACGATAATCATACCGTTTCGGCGTGTATCTTTGAGGCTGTAAATGTCATGTAAACTTCAGATTATGTTGGTTTACGAAAACTTTCGGTTCACCAACCGCCAAGAACCAACTCCATTCTGCCATGCGCGATGAATCATGTTTGACTGTGTGAAATGCGCCTATTGGTATGCTAAACTACAAAGTAAACCATCATTGATCTAAAGATCGGAGAGGCCATTGTGACTAGAAACGTCGCTCATTGAGAATGTCTCCTGGGAATCTAGTGTGTACTCCTCGAAGGTTCACTTCCCGTTGTACTTTGCCCATCCACTCCCGTGCTTCTGGTGTAACAGTCCACATATCAGGAATAGCAGCACGAGCATTAGTACTAGGGTCCATTCTGGTATCTCGATGCTCTTTTCTGTCGACCTGGTAGCTTCTGCTAACCTGAGAATATCAATTATCCCTGCCAACTTCAGATTGAACATCCCTCAAGAACCTACGCTCGTTTTCCCGCCGTTGTTCGTTTGCGCTCCTCGAGTAGTGCTGCTGCTTAGCTCCCGAACTGGTACCTGGTTCGACTTGCCTGTATCCTTCACCAGGAACGTATTCCCACTGCGGGATTTCATCAGGGTTTCGTCTTATTTGACGTTCAACTCTCTGAGGTTCAACTCTGGGGGATTCATGTGGTAGGGGTAATCTCGGCACAACACGGTATCCATCAGAAACTACAAAAGGATCAAAACCCCACTCACGAAAAGGAGTAAGAGGGTATTCAGGGGAAGTAGGCGATAGCCATGGCGTTGGGTTATACACTGGCCCGACCATCCTTCGCTTCTTGGGTTCCCAGTTTGAGTTGGGATTTCGGGCTTGGTAGCGTCTCATGTAATCCTCGTAAGCAGCATCATCGTTGGCCTGGCTGTCAGATGCGAGCAGTGTTCGTTCATGGTCGTCCTGTCGGTAAGCCATAGTGAAAGTTATCTTGGTATATTGCTTGGGGAACAAGCAAGAGGAGGAGGAGGAGGAGGAGGAGGAGGAGTAGTAGTATTTATACTTAATATCAACAGCTCATAAGTGTAGCGTTTAGAGCTACCATCTTCTGATAAGTGATTGACCTCTTGCGGGATCATTGAGTGTCTGCCAAAGTAAGGCAATAAAACTGTGAATGTATTCATGTAATCACTAATTCTTCGACACCTCTCCCTATCGGACCATCCCTCAACTTCCACGTCCTCCCCGTCTTGTGCGTTTACCTGCTGACCTTTTGGCTGTTGGCCCCTCCTCTGACACTGTAGATTTGTCCATCTATTCCAGATCCCTTAAAGCACTCAAAGCCTTTCTAACAGCAAGTCCTGTCAACTCGCGAAATCGTGACTTCGCGACCGCATCGTGTAACTGGAGCCAAAGGGAAAGAGAAAGTGCCTGCCTCCACAAACATCACATTGCTGGCCTTGCCTGACTTGCCAGCAAAGGAAGCTACTGCCGGCTCTTAGATAGTTCTTTTCGGGACGATGAGACTTAGAGATGCTTCGCCATTGAACGCAATTGTGTTGTTCATGACCTACCAGAAGCACTCAATTTGTCATCCAATCACAAGGCAAGATGGCCGAGCGGTCTAAGGCGCTGTGTTCAGGTTCGATTTGAACTAGTAACGATTCGCAGTCTCGAAAGGGGCCTGGGTTCGAATCCCAGTCTTGTCATTTATTTTTTTCAGTGTCACAAGTTGCCAGTCAACTCTGATCTTTCTTTTGCCACGTTGAATGTCTTGAATTCTTAACCTTCCCAGCCATCCTAAACGATTTGTTTCAAGTCGGTAGCTGGCTTAGCTCAAAAGTCATCGCATGAGTGCGAATCGGAAGAGGCTAGCATGTCTTCACTCCCGTGTGACTCTCCCTCTCCACTCGCCCCCGAATCAATTGGCGCGCTTCAATCGGGGATGTCGGAGCCGGAGTCGACTCGCCAAGTTCAAGGGGTTTTGTCGATCTTTGTCAAGTTTGAGAATTTCCCCGCAGACTCCCCGGAGCCATTTGATGCTGGTTCCTTGCCTCTACCCCGGATTTTATCAATGAGTTTATTCATGAACCGAATCCTCTCGAGTCGAGTCATGTCTAATTTTCGCAAACGACCGGTGATCTTCGGCTGCGGCGCCGACCGATTTGTCGGCCGGTTGGCTCGAAACAGCTAACGCGGAAACATGAGTCCATTCTGGGATCGTCATCTATAAAAGAGGTTTTCTCTCTTCTCTCCTCTTCTCTTGAGTCTCTCATTGATGCTTGTTCCCATCCATTGGGTCGTTCAACTTTACCCAAAGACACGTACACAAGGTCAACATCATGTCTGAGAAGCGTGACGAGCTTGAGAAGTCCGATGTACTCCATCGCGATCTGACCAATGACTTGCCGCCAGAGGTACTTGCTACTGAGATTGCGCACGAAGTTGAGAACAACAAGTTCTCACCATGGACACCGTCCATGTTTCAGCTCTATGCTGTGCTCTTCGTGGCGTATTGCTGTGGTTGTCTCAATGGCTATGATGGCAGTTTGATGGGTGGATTGAACGGAATGAAGTCCTATCAACGAACTTTTGACATGTAGGTTCACAACCACCTTGCGGAGAGTGACATTTGACTCACATGTTACAGGAAATCTGACGGTTCTGCTACTGGCATTGTTTTCATGATCTACAATGTTGGCAGCATTGCTGCAGCCCCGACTGTCCCTTTCACCACTGATCGTTTTGGACGACGCGCTGGAATGTTCACTGGTGCTCTTATCATCATCATCGGCACTTGTGTGCAGTGAGTAATTATCTCGAAATTCTGCAGACAACACTAACAATACGAAGGGCAACTGCGAAAGCCATGCCTCAGTTCATGGGCGGTCGATTCCTCCTTGGCTTTGGTGTCTCGTACTGCTGTATCGCTGCCCCGACCTACGTCAGCGAGCTTGCTCACCCCAAGGTAAGCAGCATTGCCAAGTCTTCGGGAACGTTGCTGACAAGAGTTTAGTGGAGAGGTACTCTCACCGGTCTTTACAACTGCATGTGGCCTGTCGGAGCTATCATCGCTGGCTGGGCAACCTATGGCAGCGCTTACATCAAAGGCAACAACGGCTGGAGAGTCCCAGTCTGGATTCAGCTTGTCACCTCTGGCATTGTAGCCATCTTTGCATTCTTCCTCCCAGAATCTGTAAGTCTGTTTGTCAATATCACCACCGCTCACTTGTTGACCAAGTAACAGCCCCGATGGTTGATTGCCAATGATAAGCACGATGAAGCTGCCGCCATTCTTGCCAAGTATCACGGCGAAGGATCAGTCGACCATCCTATTGTCCAACTTCAGATGAAGGAGATGATGGCCCAGATCTCGACTGAGGCTTCAGACAAGAGATGGTGGGATTACCGTGAGCTCTGGAACTCGCACAGCAATAAGCGACGTCTTATCTGTGTTCTCGGTATGGCTATCATGGGTCAAGCATCTGGTAACTCGCTGTCAAGCTACTACCTTGTCGCTATGATGAACACGGCTGGTATCAAAGATGAGAAGCTTGTTCTTGCTCTCAACGCCACCAACAGTGTTCTTGGACTCATCGGCTCAGTCATTGGCGCCCGTCTGACTGACCGTGTTGGCCGCCGACCCCTTCTCATTTACAGTATCCTCTTCTGTTCAGTCATCTTCGCCGTCATCACAGGAACATCCAAGATGGCTGTTGACGACGCCAGCAACAAGAACGCAGCCAACACCACCATCGCCTTCGTCTTCCTCTTCGGCGTCGTCTTTTCACTTGGATGGACCGCCCAGCAAAGCATGTACATCGCTGAGACTCTCACTACCTCGACACGAGCCAAGGGAACAGCACTGGGCAACTGGGCTTCGAGCTGTATTTCCCTTGTCCTGGCCTACTCTTCGGGGCCAGCCTTTGAAAAGATTGGTTACTACTTCTATCTCGTTTTCGTGTTCTGGGACCTGCTTGAGGCTGCGTTCATCTTCTTCTTCTTCCCAGAGACGAAGGACCGGACGCTGGAGGAGCTTAATGAGGTCTTTGATGCCCCTAATCCTGTTAAGAAGTCGCTGGAGCCTAGGACTGCCGAGACGGTTCGGGCAACGATGAACCAGAATGAGGCAAAGGTTATTGATGTTTAGATAGCTGTGAACTGTGTGGTATAGAAAGGCTGTCGGTCGATATTCATATAGATCTCAAAGAGTCCGGTTAATCTACGACGTTTTACCCTCGCAATACTCATCCATATTGAAGAAACTAGAAAGTGACATGACGATGGAAAGTCGGCGTGTTCACACTTCCCAAAAGAATTATGTAGTGTCCTGTCACAAAAGTAGTGGTCTTGTACGTATCTTCGTATTGTCAATGACTCCTATTGCGCTCCATGTATAATTTCGAGCCCTGGTAGAGGACGTACCATTGACTGCATGTCACGAAGAACCTTAACTGAACCATACCATCTGTCAGGCTGGATTTGCGACATGGTATGAGAGTTCAGACGGTGAAAGAAGCATACCATTGCTCCGTCGATGGTCCGATGCAACATGTACCACGAGGTGCAAAAGTCTTGGCTCAAGTAACGTTGGAACAAGGATATGTTCTTCCCGGCTCCGATACCCCCGGGCCATCACTCGATCTCCCCCTGTCGATTACCCCAGACCTTTCACTCCTTGTTTACGTCGGCCCCGCATATGGGCCGGCAGATCATGTGAAGTACTCACAAAGGAAGGTTCCTACGATTGAACCAAGGTCTGCAAATTGGTGCGCATATGAAAGAAACCGATGGGGGAAATTGCAATGTCGATCATATAACCTTAAACTGGTTCCCAAGTACCGAATACCCGAGTAGAGCTAAGAAGAAGTCGAGTGTAAAGTAACGGAGACTTACCCCAGAAAAGAGATTCTTCACATCGGGCCATGTCTCGCCGGCGTCCGAGCATACCCCAAAGAGAATTGAGCCGGGGCGAAGTATAATAAGAACCTTGAGTAATCCTCAAAGTTGGTCCCGATCAAGCTCCAAGAACTGTAGCTGGGCTCTTCAAAGAGGTCCCATACCAGATCGCACGATGCCTCGCTTCTTCTCGACTCTTCTTGCTGTGCTTACAGCCAGCACCGTTCAAGCTTCGCTTGACATCGTGTCCGGAGCAACATGGACAGCTGTAAGTCAACCGAAAGCTCGACATGACTGGTTTGCTGAGCGGATTTTACCTAGACGAACACTGGTGAGCATGTCCAAGCTCACGGCCATGGCTTGATGTAAGTGTCATCTTCTATCTTTCCGGATAGAGATCTGACTTCCCAAGTGAGGTCGATGGAACCTACTACATGATCGGTGAGGACAAGACAGACGGAACATACTTCCAGAATGTCAACTGCTACTCCTCCACCGATCTCGTCGAATGGACATACCGAGGTGCTCTCCTCTCCCGCACCAGCGATGCAGGCGACCTTGGCCCCAACCGTATCGTTGAAAGACCCAAGGTCATTTACAACGACCAGACAAAGAAGTATGTTCTTTACATGCACATCGACAGCCCAGACTACAAGGATGCGCGGGTTGGTATCGCAACTGGTGATAGTGTATGCGGCAAATATACCTATCAGCGAAGCTTCAGACCTCTTGGTAAGCAGAGTCGCGACATGGGACTTTTCAAAGATGACGATGGCTCTGCATATCTCCTGACCGAAGACGTAAGCCTTTTACTGTGCAGCTTGGTAGAGGACAGAAACTGATCAAGTTACAGCGAGAGTACGGAACGCGAATCATGGCATTGTCCGACGACTACCTCAACGTCACGGAGATCACGTACGAGTGGCAGTACTTTGCCGAATCCCCAGCTATGCTGAAGCAGAACGGATACTACTTTATCTTTGGTTCTCATCTGACCGGCTGGAATGCCAATGATAATGTGAGTGGCATTGATGACCCTTGGCTATGCTTCAAGTGTATTGACGCAACATCCCAACAGATCTACAGCTACGCCAAGTCACTATCTGGTCCATGGTCCAACTGGACCGAGTTTGCGCCTATTGGTTCAAAGACCTATCAAAGCCAGGTCAGCTACATTCAGCCTCTTGGCAACGGTAATGCCATCTACATCGGTGATCGCTGGGTTTCCACAAACCTCGCTGCTAGCACCTACGTCTGGCTTCCGCTCAAGGTTGATGGCACCAAAGTTACGCTCAGCTGGTACGACTCTTGGTCGCCGAACCTCGCAAAGGGAACTTGGTCCGAGACAAAGATGACAAAGATCGAGGGTGAGACTGCAACCATGGGCAATGATGCCAGAGTCATCTCATGTAGCGAATGCAGTGGCGGTAAGGCCGTCGGCTACATCGGAGGTGATAAGAAAGGCACCCTTACCTTCAAGAACATCAAGAGCTCTGGAGGTACAGCCACGATTAACATCAAGTACCGAAATGGCGACACCGGATCACGGTATGCCACCGTCAATGTCAACGGCGAATCTCAGAAGCTTGCGTTCTTGTCTACCAGCCATCTTTCTCAGACGGGACTCAGCAGGGGTTTCTTTGATCTGAAGGAGGGATCGGACAACACGATCACTATTTCCAACGATGATGGATGGGGTCCGGATGTGGATGCGCTGATCCCGCCAGCGGCATAAATTGGACAGCAAGACGATGCTGATGGTATATTATGAGCTTCTATAAATCGGGGGCGATTCTGGCGCTCTCCCAGACACATAGTGTCAGCCACAGCTGTCGAGTGCACTCTTTTGTAGCACATAAGTTAGTCATTGGATTCAATTTGACTCAATCGAAGACCCATTAGTGAAAATCGTGAGGCAAGAGTTTGCGAACATGGCCATTAGCTCATGCGGGGTAACAGCAAGGAGTGGGCTAGATGCCGGCTGTCATATCCAAAATAGGTCACAATTAGACGATAAGTAATCAGGATCCCATATTACATGTGCTGTAGTGGATCTTTTTGCTTGTCTTGGAGCAAAGGTATTAGCGACGCGACGTCTGTTGCGCTTGAGATCGCAAACTATTTCCCTGTGGCATCTTTGGACACGGATCTCGGCATTTCACCTCTACCAACTATCGTCATGAAGCATCCATTATCATGGAGTCTCGAAAGATGAATACTTCGACTATGTATAAATAAGCCCTCCTCGTCTCCAGCATCAAGATGGAAAGGTGGCAGAGCGCGCCATCTCAACCTTGTCTTTCCCCAGCCTGCAGTAGTAATATTTACCCTTCTTATCATGAACCAAACTGTCAAAGTCGGTGCCGTGCAAGCAGAGCCTGTATGGCTTGACCTCGAAGGGAGCGTTGACAAAACCATCTCCCTAATTGAGAAAGCTGCCACTGATGGAGTCCAAGTACTCGGGTTTCCCGAAGTTTGGATCCCCGGTTATCCATGGTATGATCGGAATCTGTCAGCCAGAAAGGTTTCATCTGCTGTGTACACATGATGCTAACAGGACTATACAGGCAAATGTGGACGTCACCAGTCATCAACAATGGAGATTGGATCCACGAGTACATGGCCAATTCAATGCGCCGGGACTCACCTCAGATGAAACGAATCCAACAGGCCGCCAAGAAAGCAGGTATGCTCGTCGTTCTCGGGTACAGTGAGCGAGATGGAGCAAGCCTGTACATGGGACAGTCATTTATTGATACGGATGGCGAAATCATCCATCATCGACGAAAGATTAAGCCAACTCACGTTGAAAGAACAATCTGGGGTGAAGGACAAGCCGAATCGCTCAAAGTCGTCGTTGATTCCAAGTTCGGAAAGGTCGGCGCTTTGAACTGCTGGGAGCATTTGCAGCCGTTGCTTCGATACAACGAATATGCGCAGGGTGTGCAGATACATATTGCTAGCTGGCCAGCTGAGTTTGAGATGCCAGACCCTGAAAAGATTGCTTGGCTGTACCATGAGACCGGCGAGGCTAGCTATCGAGCAAGTCAGTTCATGGCCATCGAAGGGGCAACTTTTGTCGCTGTGGCCTCGCAGGTTCTCACCGAAAATAACTTGGAAAGAAATGGACTTACAGGCAATCCTGTTACCAAAACAGTAAGATAGCCCCCCTTGAAGATGGACAGACTGCTGACTGTTGATGTAGCCGGGTGGCGGATTCTCGATGATCTTTGGGCCCGACGGTAAGCCACTTGCAGAGCCTATCGGTGACGGTGAAGAGGGCATAATCACGGCTGAGGTCAATCTGAGAGATATTGATAAGCCCAAGGCTTTCATTGATGTTGTTGGGCATTATGCGCGGCCTGACCTGCTAAGTCTCAAGGTCAACGAGAAGGTTGCAAAGCATGTCGTCGTGGATTAGTGACGAGGCGAGATCTTGAAATGCTGGTTTCTCGTTCGGCCGTATCCAAGGGTCATATTGCCATCGACCAGGAGAGTTTACTCTCTCTGGAGGTTTGGGTCATGCGCGGGTTCGTTTTTATGATAGCGCTCGTAGTTACTCGTCTTCTGAGATATCCGATCGCACAAACTGTCAATTGCCTTTAGATTCGAATAGCTTAGAGTACAGTTGTTCTCGTGCATTCAGTCAGTCTGTTTTCAGCCTACGCTGCACCCATCTTGAACTTATCGGGCACTATGAAATACTGGGTCGAATTGCCTGTTTGGGC
Source organism: Fusarium acutatum (assembly GCA_012932015.1). Lineage (NCBI taxonomy): Eukaryota > Fungi > Ascomycota > Sordariomycetes > Hypocreales > Nectriaceae > Fusarium > Fusarium acutatum. The sequence continues at coordinate 151,650 of JAADJF010000378.1, forward strand.
TCAGTTACGGATATGGTGATTATTGGCGGCTGACACATCATCCTCTGGACCCCGCTGACTTCCATTACACATTGAGCCATGAAGTAACAAGATACCGAACCAAAATCTCAATTCATCTGAGGTCTTGGGGATAACATCATCAAAATTCAAGGTCCTCAGATTCCGTCAATGTCAAATAGCAAGGCGAAGATGCTGCCCAAACAAAGTTGTTGGACCTGCAAAAGTAAGATAACATGACCGGTATTGATTATCAAGCTGACAAGCGTAGGACGCAAGATCGGCTGTGATAGGGCAACGCCAAATTGCAATAACTGCATTCGGACACAAAGAAAATGTCTTGGGTATGGCCTTCAACTTCTCTGGCCAGATCGTCATGATGGGCGGCGAAGAGAACGTGATCCTGCTGAGCATCGACCCCCAACAACACTATCAAAATCGGTTCACTATGGCAAATATTTCTTGAACACATCTTTATCAGATGTTAATATTGCTGTCACAAACGGTGATGGCCATATGCTTGTGGATCTCCTTCAACAACGACCTCGACGCAGTCTCACACTCCATAGCCCCTTACTCGATCGTGCAGGGATACTTCTCGGTTATTGTGTGTGAGGTTCTCCATTTCCCTTGGATACTGGCTAACGGCACCAGATCAAAACATTATATCTCCCATGATCTCTACAACTCAAGCTCAAAATGGCTTTTGTTCGACATTACTACCCATGGCTTTATCAAGCCAAGACACTTCAGCGCTTGCGTTGCTCAATGCAATGATAGCCGTGGCAATGATTCATTACTCAAACTCGATAGCTGATGCAATGTCGTTCAAACTGAAAGCCGTCCGGAACTTGTCAATGTCCCTCACGAGTAGTGCGAGGTCAAAATGCACATCGACCAATCAAGTTCAGCTTGCAGCAGTAATGATGCTTTGTGTCTATGATGTCCGTATGACCAGACATGTGGCAACCGTGACTGACGTTTCATAGGTCTTTGATAGAGAAGAGCACAATTGGCACATCCATTTGAACGGAGCGAAGGAGATCATAGGGCGAGGGTGCACGGATACGCCCGACTCAAGCTCAGAATTCTTACTTACCTGGTGGCTATATCATGTTGTTTTGGCTGCTTTCAACCATCCATCATGGCGACTTAACGAAAGCCCTGGCTCCGTCTCAACATCCGCTCTTTGCGCTTTCAGTGATGACAAGTCTCTCGTAAGTGTCCCTATTCTTACGTCCACTCTCCTGACTCTAGTCCAGATCGTGGGTTCCTTGGGCTGTTCTGTTGAGGTGCTTGAGATCATTGATAAGATCAACATGATGCGATTACAATCGACACATAACTGTCTAAGCACATCGCTGCTGCAAAGGTGCGATTTAGCGACGAGGCTTTACAATCTCCGACAGTTACTTGCGCCCATTGAGTGCTCTGATGGTTTGAGATCACATCGCATTTTGGCCATCGCTGAGTTATATCGCCTGGCGACACTGCTCTATCTTCAGCGCGTGCATCCCATCGCGGAGGACGATTTTACGCGATCGGTCTATGTACAACAAGCCCTGGGAGTCTTGAAAAGTCTAGATGTCGCAACCAGTCCATGGCCAGTGTTTATCATTGCGTGCGAAGTCGATGAGCAAGACCGCGTCAGCATTCTGCATACCCTCGACAGAATGGACAGTGTGCGAAGCATTGGCAACATCAAGGTTCTACGAGATGTCATTGAGAGTGTCTGGAAACAGCAGGATCTCCGGAGTATTGGAAAAGCTGGTCAGCGCGTCGATTGGCTCCAGTTTGTTGAGTGCGATGTTCCGGTCCCGTGGTTTATCTAGGCCACGTCTAGCTCTGGTTATATCACATAGACAGAATAATTATGCTAGCAATACTCGAACTACAACCGCTTCTCCTATAGCACATGCTAGACTGAACCGTCCCACTGCTAAGCAAGCTTCTGGGCTTAAGGTCTAAAGGTAATTGCCGCGCGACCACAATACACTGTCATATAGCTGGCGAAGTGTTGATGTAGACTATGAGATTGTATAGTGAAGACGGTTGAGTCGAGACAGGTTCGAAAGGTGGATTGTCTGCCTCAGGTAACCGTCATCGAGCAACCAGAAAGGAACATCATGCGTTGTGGCGTGTCATTGAAGCCCGCGCCAAGTTGACGAAATGACGTCCGTACAGAAACACGGCTGCCATTTTCGATTTCTAGTGCAAATTCCGTGAGATACGGTAGACTCGATATTGGACAAGAGGCGCTGAGGGTGATTCACGACAACGGCGTGTCATGCTGTCTTGGCTCATATGGGCCCGTAGAGCAGACTACTTGCGACGACACTGGCGGCCCTTTTAGCTTTGCGGGAGATCGGGATTTGACCTCCAGATAGGCAGCTGAAAATGATTGGCATGAGGGGCAATCACAATGAGGCAAAGAAGTTGAGAGTCTGCCAAGTGAGCGCATCGCGGGCTGTGTATCTTTGGTGTCATGAGCATTATCTGCACTACCTCCAACGGCACTAAAAGCGACCGGGACACCCAATGGTGACGCTCGAAATGTCTTATAAAAAGAAGTGCGTTATCTATGACACAGTGACGAGGAATGTATGTGTTCAGTCACGCGTGCCAGATGCTCAAGAGGACTTGGCATGATAAAACGCGACGCGATACGACACATCCAGGTGCTCGCGTACTGAGTGACATTGCATGTCCTCTAACAATAGCGGAGCCTTCAAATGGCTGTTGAATTGACCAGCCACAAATTGGTACTTCCGATAAGGCACCTTATCAGTGCGATGACCGGTCTGACCATCGGGTGATAATCCCTGTATTTGCGGCCAAGCGCTGGCTACGGCGGCGTTCAAGAGCCATTAACGCAAAAGGTACATTTCCTTCCCCTGTCAACACAGCATCTTGCAAGGTCGCCAGAGGTGACAGAGCCAGCACCTGGAGCTCATCAGCCAGGCAATCAAAAGCTTTCAAGTAGCGACCTTTTGCAAGCACCGTTTCTCAGAGCTTCAACTATCGTTACCTCTGTTTATCCTGCGCTGGTGTTCTTTTACCACTGAATCATCGCACTGCAATCACTCACTGTATCTGGTTCATTGTCCCTCACTCGCCCCTGTAAATTGGTGTGCGTCATGCGTTTGCTGTCAGCTTGGGACTCGGCACCACTTGAATAACATCGACACCACAGACGATCAGCCAGCGATCCAAAACTTGCTCACCACGGTCAAGCCGCGCGTTTGGCAGCAGCCAAAAAGAAATACACATCAGAGACACAACCGGCAAAAACATACAACAGCGGGGATTCGCTGGTCGTCACCGACCCAACTACTAATCCGCCGGTTAGTGGCTTGACTATGGGAGAGCGGACGGGATCCCGTATTTTCCACTACCTTTGGTCGTATGTGCAAGACGCACTCTTTCTTTGGTCTATATCGACAGTATGATAATAATGATCCCATCGCCTATTGTCTTTTCTCTTTCCTGGCATCTCGCAGTAATGTTGCTTTGAGTCAATCTACCGTCTTCACTATCAGTTGCACAAGGTCAGATAACTCCTTGTTAATAGAATAATAGTACGCCGATGCAGTTTACTTTATGTGTAACAATTAGGTTGACGTCGCACTGCAACTGATTGCCGGCGACGTGGTTGACATCCACTGTACACAACAATACTCACCTCAATCACTTCACCAACAAAAATTACTTGTTTCCACGATACCACCTGTCCAAAATCAAGCAACGGTAAGTATTATATGCCAGCTCTGTACCAAGTTTAACACAGAGACGCCTTCATTGTCCCAGAGAAGATGTGCCAATTGACTTTCTCAGCATTCATCAAAGCTTACCCTTGAGCTCGATTACAGACAGCCACCGATACCTCAACCCTCTGCCAACTTTCATCTCCAGGGGTATTTTACTCAATGGAGCCTACCGATTACACCTGGGAACTCAGTTTAACGGTTTCGCCACGTCAGGTGGCGGCAAGACAAACCAACATCAACCGCTCGAGCCAACCCAGTATATTCTGGTCGGCTATACTACTCAATTATCATTGGAACTACCCTAATCAATATTAAAGGACTCGATTCAACAAACTCGGCAGAATCAGTGGACGCTCCCAAGCTCAAGTGTCGGTGATCGTCGCCAGGAGTCGTCTATCTTGCCAGTCAAATCTGGGCAGAACAACAAGCGGGTTTAGCTCAGTTGGGAGAGCGTCAGACTGAAGTCCAACTTCAATCACTATCATTCGATATCTGAAGGTCGTGTGTTCGATCCACACAAACCGCATGATCTCTTTTTGCTCTTCTCGCTAGTTGCCTGTGGGTCTGGTCTGCTTGACTAAAAAGTGTCTAGCGTTGAAGAGCCAGATGAGATGTATGGGGAACATCAGGAACTTCATGAGGGGGTTCGAGGTCGTGGCCAAGTTTGTCAAGTAGACTCCAAGCAATGACGAGTTTACAGGAGGGATTGAGTCTGAATTTTTAGCATTGAGACAGTACTCGTCGTTGATTGAGTTGCAGGCTGGCCTTTGTGCGAGCAGACTGGATGACGCAAGCTCTTTACGCCCAGGATACCCAGGTAATGCCTGTCTATTGAGGAGCGTCTTGGAACAACAGTCCGATAGTATATCTGCCACCCAATGCAGTCCATGATCAATCAGCTCTGCCCTCGGACGCTCAATTCTTGTACAGCAATTCTTTCGCTCTCCGCCAACGAATTGAGTGGGCTTTCCAAACCCACTCAAAGCACTGTCGGTGTGGCTCAGTTGGTTAGAGCGTTGGTCTCATAGCACGAAGCGTGATTTGGTCCCAGATCAGAGTAATCCAAAGGTCGAGAGTTCGAGCCTCTCCACCGACAAGAAATTGTCTTTTTGACCATATTTCTCTTTTTGATCTTCTGCATTGACCTTTGGCTCAAAGACAACTAACTCAAGTTCACATTTGTCTGTCAAACTGCCGAAATGCCTTAGCCACCAGGGCTGACCTGCAACTAGCTGGGATCAGTATGACAGATCATTATTTGAATGTGAATCGAAACAGTCATAAGTCGATCGTTCTTCCTACTCGGTTATATCGGCATTATGTAAGGCTGTTCCTAGTATGTCAGCATGAGCCATGACGCATCATGTAAGCACGGCTCATGAACATCGCATACTCGCTTGTCCAAATACAGTATCTCATTCGAGATCAATCTCAGCCCTATAACGGTTATATCACTTGAGAAGGATTCAGAATAGAGATTCACGGTAATGAAGGTTTAATAAGGTAATCCATTCGAGTATGTCTAACATCACGACGTCGTTGTGTAGGAAGAGGCCGCTGAGGTGAATGGCATTTAAGAAGTCATGATGCCGGAGTACCAGTCTTCCTTTCAATAGACAAGACACGAAATCACATCATAACAACTTGCGCATTTAATACTATCGTCATCTCATTCAGGATGCTTTCCTTCCTTTGCATCGTAGCATGGGGCACTCTCCTTGCAGCGGTATTGCTCCCCGACATAGCCTCTAATCTTAACGAATACTGACAGACAAATAGGTCACCAACGCTCATGAGACCGAAGCATATCCTCCAAATGTCACCATTTCCAACACTACCACGTCTATGTTCCAGCTCAGCAACGACACCGAGTTCTCATTCATCCTCAGCGAATATCTCTCCCTAGCCAACGAAGGTGGTAGCGCCACGGGGGAAGTCCTCCGAGTAGCTGCTGTCATCGAGCCAAACAATCCCGAGAGTTGGTATCACGAATTCAAGTTTCTTGCAGACAAGATCCGTGAACAGGCTGTTGCCGCTGAGAAGAAGAAGGACTGGGTCTCTGCTCGCTCAGCCTACTTCAGGTCTTCATCTTACTACAGGGGTGCCGACTTTTTCTTACACGGCGATCAATCTGATCCTCGCATCAACATCCTCTGGCAGAAACAGAACGCAAGCTTCACAAAGGCTGTCAACCTTCTTCCCAAGCCCCCGACCTTTGTGGAGTTGAAGGCAACCAAGTTTACTGTTCCGGCATACTTTTACCCAGGAGATGCTCAACTCCCCTCTGGGAAACGACTTAGCCCTTGCAAAAAGATTCCTACAGTCATTGTCGGAACCGGTTATGATGGGTCTCAAGAGGCGCTCTACCATAGCAACTGTCGTGAGATCATCCAGCGCGGCTGGAACTGCATCACATATGAAGGACCAGGACAAGCGACAGTACGTCGACAGCAAAATCTTGGCTTCATGCCCGAGTGGTGGGAGGCCGTCACCCCAGTTGTCGACTATGTTCGTAGTCGCCATGATGTTGACCCTGACAGAGTCGCTCTGATTGGCATGTCTTTTGGTGGGCTACTTGCACCTTTGGCCGCAACACATGAACATAGATTGGCGGCTGTACTTGCTATTGACGGGATGCTTAACCTTCAGCGCTCTATCCTTGAGCAATTTCCTCCCGCTTTGACCAAGCTCTTCCTTTCAAATAACAGCACTGCCTTTGATGACGAGATCTACAGCCTTCTCAAAAACCCCAAGATTCCAACAGCACTCAGCTGGCCGATCAACCAAGGAATGTGGGCATGGAACACCAAGAGTCCTTTTAAGTGGTTGACCATGGTGGGAGAGTTCAACCTTGATAAGCAAAGCCTGGCCAAAATCAAGTGTCCCGTATTTGCCGCCTCGGGCCAGGATGACATGACTGCCCCAGAACAGCCAGAGGAGATGGCGAGGACCTTTGGAAAGCAGGCGCACTACGTTTTGTTCAAGACGGAACTGGGATCTGGGGTTTACTGTGCGATTGGAGCGGAGAATCAGCTTGCCCAGGAGACATTAGGCTGGGTTGAGGGTGTCTTTGACAAAGTCTCCAAGTAAGCATCGTAAGGAGAACTTGTGGTCCATGCGGCGACATTATTGCCTTGGCTTTTTGAGAAGATTATCCAGAGAAGGGAGTACACGCACTTTGGCTAGAGCTGTCTTAAACTATTTATAATTCAGTCACTTGAGTGCCATTGGAGCAGTATTGATGTCATCTATTCAGAGTTATTATATCTAACATTAGAACCCGGATTTATCATTCTATTTATAGCATGCGTCGTTTTGGCTCTGCTTCAATCACTCTCTGCTTCACTCTGTGACGACTCCATCTCTGCCTTTAGCCTCTGATAAAACTTACTTCGCTGTCGAATGGTATTCCCGTATCGAATGAAGATGAACGGGATAGCACACATAAAGACGCTCACAACCCCAAGAAGCGTTGAAGCCCATCCAACACCAAGTTTGGTGTACATCGGCGCCGCAGCGATACATAGTCCAGCACCTGCAAGATTTCGTAGACACGTTCCCGCCGCCATGGCCGATGCTGAGTATACTCCGTAGCAATCGCCCAGGTAAGTCGTTAGAGCGATACTGATGAGAAGCTGAGCAGCTCCGAATGGGATTCCTGCTATCATGGGTGACACCCACGAGACACTGGACCGTGCGGTCCAGCCAGCCCAGAAGAGTGAGATTGCTAGAAGAGGCCCGCCCATGCATGCTAGAGGCAACCTGCTGTACTCATTCTTCTGTGCCCAGGTTCGACCGGCCTTTTTGCAGCGTCTGTAGTAGGTATCCCATAGGAAGAATATCACCAGGCCAAGGCAGATTCCTCCTGCAATGGGCAAGTACATGAAGCTGCTTTTCTTGTTTGACATTCCGTAGGTGCCCTTGAAGACGATCGGGTATGTTTGAAAGAACATGTAGTACACGCTGTAAGCTAGCGCGATGTATGTAGCTGTTGCAGCGACAATCAGCTCGGTGAAGAGCATATGCAGTGGCCGAATGAGCACCACACTCATAAGGTTGCGCCAGCCCTTCGCTTCAAGTTCGATCGCGGCATATGTCTCAACGTTGCCCTGACCAGTCTTGACTGCAGATCCCCGGATCTTTTTCGCACGCCTGGCAAGGATGGTAGGGCCGAAGGTCTCTGGTAAGAATGCCAGCGGAATGATGGTCACACCTGCAAATATGAGACTGAACCAATAAGCCCATCGCCAAGAGACTGGGGCCAAGTAGGCAGCTATTGTTGGAGCTATCAATGGCGCGCAGATACTCGCTGTGTAGTAGTATGTGAGCGCTCTACCTCGCTGAGTCAGGTCGCTGTGTATGTCTGCGATGATGCCGCCGCCAAGTGTGCTAGGCGAGCTGCCAACAATGCCTGACATGAGCCGGAAGACCAGCATTGATGGCCAGTTTGGCGCCAGAGCACATGCAAGAGTGAACAGGATGTAGACGATGAAGGCCGCTTGGAGAACGTATTTGCGGCCTTGAAGCTCTGAAAGAGGCCCAAAGAGGAGAGGTCCGAAGACGTATCCTACGAGGAAGAGTGATATGGGGAGTGCCAACTGTGGGTTCCCTCGTGTATCGTCAATACCAAACTCAGCGGCCATCGGTGACATGGCATTGGCTGGGAGGGAAGAAGAGAGTGTGCTGTTGAATAATGTCAAGGTGAGAGTAAACACTACATATATCTTCTTGGCCTAACAGATGTTAGTACTTGAAGTCCGTTCTGATACGGAAATCGCATACCTTGGACCAGTTGTTGGGGTTCTCTGGATCATCGCTGTCGAATGTGACGAGGACCCTTGTGATTTGTTGCGACTCGAATGATGTCTTCTTCTCAAGCATCAACGATCCCGGTTCGGGATCCGATATCGCTTTTGAGACCTCCATGACGATATGAGATGACTGCTGTCCTGTATATGGGATTGTGGCGTCTGATGGATCGGGATTACAAATGCAATTACTATCACCACAGATAGTATATTAGAGGACTTGGTAGTGTCACACGAACAGGAATTAGGTGTGCATTGCTCGAAATGGTAGGATATTCTTCGACTTAAACAATCCTTTTCTTGGCTAGAAGCTCGTTCAGCATTTCCGCTTGGGGCCGCTACATCCGACAAGCCATTGTGGGGACCACGCATTTCGCCATCATTATTTGTTTGTTGACCTCAGGTCTGCTTTAACAATTCTGCCCAATAGCAATGCTGCTCGTATTAGAGACGTTCAGCAATGCCTCGGACCTGTCGCTTTCTTGTACTTCAATTGACAATTCATCGACCATCAAAATGCTCACCAGGAACGTAAGCATGGTAATAGCCCGGACACAGAGGGTCCATCCTGAGACTGAGCTCAAGAACATTAATGTGAACTTCCATGGAATACACTCCTCATGCGAGTGTAATTGACGGATCTTGTGTCTGGTCGATTTTTCGCCTGGCTACAATGTCAGGGAGCGGTATCTCATCAAGTGAACGAAGCCTAGAGATAGCAGATGTGATTGACCGTGCACGTCGCGAATGGACCAAGTCACTCCATACGTCTTCACCACGACAACCTTAAAATTGATTCAAATTCGGCGAGTCTCTAATGTAATTACGCGGTGATGCACCCTTCAGCTTTGCGAATCATCGCAAGATATCGCACGGCAGAGAAGAGAGTTGTGTCGGCAGTTCACAATATGCATAAGTCAACGCGCCTTTAACTAATCGGGTCTAGAACGCCAATCAACTTGGGTGTGTTCCCCGCTCGTTCAAACTACCCCAATGCGGTAATTCTATACGAACTTTCGTCATTGCCAACCTCTCAGGCTCTTCAGTTTGTTTGGTAGTAAGGGAACGTGGCGACACATTGACCTGGCTCGTTTGTTTCCGCCAATTCCGATCACTATTAACTACACAGGTGCAGAGCAATGTCTGGCCGTGTTGTACGACGGCGAAATGTCAAGACTCGCAACCGCAATGGCTGCGTCACGTGCCGAGCTCGGCGGCTGAAATGTGATGAGACAAAGCCAGAATGCAATAACGTGCGTCGATTCCAATGACTCGTATGTCGTCTGCATAGGGCTGAGTTACTGATTCGTGATATCCACAGTGCATACGGCTGTTCATGCCATGTAGTGGTTATGCAAACCAGATTATCTTCAAAGATCAGAATAAGCTGTTCACACATGACTCTCCTCGCCGCACACGGTCAGGCCAAGCGATAGGCCAGTCTTCAGACAGGCGAGGTAGTGTTGACGATGCACCAAGGGCAGAAGAAGCTCCGAGTCCGGCACCTGAGTACTATTCTTCATATGCAACTCCAGCACCAGAGTTGGAGAATGATAGCATTCCAGCTCAAACTCCCATTTACGATGCCGGCCAGACAAACAATAGCACCGATGGAACTGCCGCGCTTTCGTCTTCTGACACACCTGCGGCTTGGGACTCTGGATTCATACATGATACCGATATTGACGCATCGGCACCAGCTGGAAATATTCGCGGTGGGTTACCATACATCGTGTCACCAGTTGCTACATCGGACCAAAGTCACCGAACGTCATTCCCATTCTTCGGTCCATTGAGCGTCTCATCCCCCCAACTAGCTTCAAAAACACAGATTGCAACCCCGAGAAGTAGTCAATTCTTCAATGGACTTCCCACTGCTCCTATCATCCCTAAGGGGCTTATTGAGAGCATGAAGTTTCCCGAGGATATGCTCTACTACCATCACCTTCGGGATACGTCGCCATACGGCGTCCTCACACTGTTGTATCTAAACGATATCATGGATGCCGGATTTCTCAGTGCATCATTTTACCATGCAGCTTTAGCCTTGTCAGCTCTCAAAGTCTCCAAGTCTAACATGGGACAGCAGCTGCGGAGTCAGGCAGCGATACACGCACTAGAACACTTTGTCATTGCTCTTGGAGACGTTGGGAACATCCCGATAGAGGATATGAACCCAGACATGCCGACACCAGGAAACGAACATGGCCCTGGAAGACGAGAGAAGATTGTGTCTTGGCTTAGTACAGTCTTGTTATTGGCACACTTTGAACTAAGACGAGCACAGATGAGGCTATGGTGCGTACATGGTCGCGCAGCAGTCGAGTTTCTGTCGACCCATTTGAGCCTTGTGAGGGAGACAACTATTGGAGAATCCCTGGTCTCTGCTTTCTCAAGGATAGCAGCGCTATTGGAGATCTACGAGGGTACACATTCGATCCAGGAACAGGTTGTATCATCTGAGGCATCGCGGTCTCTCGTCCAATATCTCGCTGGCTCGACGCTGCCATATGATAGGCTGCTTTACATTATGCCCAGAGTGAATGATTTGGAAGAAAAATGGAGGTCCAATCTTCGACCAGGTGCGGAGTGGGATCAGCGTGTTGACGACCTCAGACTTGAGCTCGAGCAATGGCGAGCCAGCCTATTGCCGGAAGACATCCCTGACTTCGACGGCGAGGGGCCAGAGGCAGACATCAATATGAAGCCACTAACGCTTCTTTCCGCCCCGGAACCAGTCAGGCCGGCTACAAGTTTTACGCATTACCTCGTATCTACACTTCGACTTGACCTGATGTACTCGCCAGAATCAGGCCCCAGACTTTCTCCCTCTGAACGCTCGGCTATATTACGCAAGATCTGTCGCCTTGCAGCCGGCCTTCCATATGACCTCTCCGTCATCGTTAACAACTACGGATATGGAATGCTCCCTGCGATGCTCAACGCCTATCATATGTCCGATGCTGTAATAGCAAACTGGATCAAAGGATGGGTTGCGTCTAGGCCTGATACAAGAGAAGGCATTTGGGACATAGAGCGTGTCCAGAGATTGATAGCGTATCTTGATAAAGAGTATAATAGTGAGGGATCAAGATCTGGATGGACTGTCATCAAGACTCGGATGGTAGACGCGGAAGAAAATCGGGATGACACGCAGCAAAATACGAGAGAAGAGCAATCTCGAAGTTTTTGCGTAGAGATATCTTGCAAAGGAAAACGTGGTTGGAGCATTGACTTTGTCGAGATAGAATAACTTAATAATGCGGTGGTGACAAAGCCCAATACATTGACGTCGCAAAATAAGAAACGAAGAAAAAGAATAAGCGTCCATCGCGTGATCCGTTGCTGTGTGAAAAAAAGGACTTCCTGTTGTCAGAAAAAAACGTCATTGCGATTATCGGATTACCAATACGAGAATGACAAGTTTAATTGCTGAAAATCTTTGTAGGGCGTAGTGGACGACAAGTTCGTATGACTCAGAACAGTCACTACACAATGAAGGGCGCACTTGTCAAGTTGACATTCTAAGCAAAGATGACAAATGACCTGAAGATTTTGACAATAGCGCATGCCACAGGGTGCAGCCACTAAATTGACATCGGGCCGGTGTCCAATCATAAGCTGGGAAAATTGCGTCGCTCGTTTGTCCAAGCCCGAAAGGGAATTGTTGAACGAGGACATGTCATGTCATGTCAAACAGGAATTTTACAGGGAGACAATTCGAGAGAATTCTATAGTCATATGTTGGGTGAGAGAGCATGTCGAACAGGATTTAAGAGCGTGCCATTTCCTGGCAGAATAGGTCTTTCATTCTACTCATCATCAAGCAATTCATTGAACAAACATCAATTCAAGAGCATCCTCAACTCTGATATCAACACTTCAAACAAGCCCAAAAAGTTCAATCGCAACATCTATACACTATCTCCACACTACAACTATATCTTGCATACTGCAGCCAGCCCTATAGAACCACCACTATATAACAACTCCACTATCCCTCAAACACTGCACATCCCGAACACAATGGAATCCACCAAGATCAACGCTCGCCGAGTCTGGTCCTCAATTGTCCGCCATGCCAAAGAGCACCATGAGTCGGTCAACGCAGCTGTAGTTGCATACTACCCCCAGCCATCGCCTGCCTACACACCTGGCAGCAAGTCCGCGGCATCCTCTGTCCTGTCATCCCCACGATATTCGTATGAGAAGCCTCAGTAGACGCTTCAAGGGGAGTTGGTATAATACACGAAGTGGATGATTAATGTGTTGGTTAGGATAAATCATGGGCTGAGGGTTATTGCTTGTTGCTGGTCAGTTTTAAAGGACCTAAAAGGAGTATATATATGAGTTAAACGATTAATAATAATTAGAGATTGAATACCAAAGATACAATTATATGAGTGTACGATACAAACACCACGCACTGTGATCTTATGTAATAGGTTAGTTATATACATGAGTCAACTCTCCGCCTTGTGTAGACTTGTACAGTCTATTTCGGACTAGTTATATAATTACTTATTCAAAGACGTTGTGTGTAGGGGTCATGATTACTGAACAACCCCTTCTCCTTGCGGAGTTGCGGAGTTTCAGCTGCGATAGCCTTGACAACAACACCGAGATATTCGTGAACATCAGTTAAATAGAACAGGCAGACCAAATATCTGCGATGAAAGGCCACATGGTAAAGACTCCAAGAACCAAGTTGCTGCCAGTATTAGGATACTCTTTACGTCTCAAGCACGTGTAAGGGTCCTTCAACATCACCTTCGGTCTACCGATACGTACGTTCAATTGCGAAACATGACTACCGAGCAATACAACAAAGACGAAAAGTCCTTCCCAAGGGCAGGGCTTGCACAAGATGGATGGTCTACTAAAGACGAAGCGACAGCGACATGCTACTGCGGTGCGGTTCAGGTGGTCTTGGTGAAGCCCCTATGAGAAACAGGAAACCCCAAGACACCCACTAATAGTTACCAGCCTTTAAAGAAACCAGGCTTCGTTTTCTCCTTCGTCTGTCACTGCAGCGACTGTCGCAAGATCACGGCTTCGATGTTCACCACTGGAATCGTTGTTCTCAACACACACCTCAAGCATATCCGTGGTGAAGAGAACCTCAAGCAGTTCAGCCAGTCAGATACGATTGAGAGAAATAGAACCGCGATGACCAATTTCTTCTGCATGACATGCGGATCGCTTATGTACCGAAGGTCTTCAGCTTATGCAGGAGTTAGTGTCCTGAGAGGGGGCACAGTTGATGATTTTAAGCTTATAGAAACAGTGCTGAAACCAGATATTGAGCAATTCTGTAAACATAGAGTGGCGTGGCTGGGCGGCATGAAGGATTTAAGACAAAGCCAAGGACAAGCTAAGATATAAGACCTTAACAAATTTTTTACAAGATCCTAATGGTAACAGGCTGTTATCTTAGGGGTAGTAATGCCTCTACCTAGCTTGACCTTACAGTCTTCTTAATATCTCTTCTTACTGTACTTCTTCTTTTGTAATTCCTCTTAAAGCGATTTTTAATGCTAAAAGAGGGAATTTTCTTTCTAAAGAGAAGGTTTTTCTCTTTATTTTAAGTTTAAATTAATAAGTTATATAAAGTGCAATATTAAGT